>CP116448.1:17110700-17281120 GCA_028216015.1 Quercus dentata
AATCAACCCAAAATTAATGAAAATCATCACGAACCCAACTTAAAATCAACTCAAAGCAAAATCAACTCAAAATAAAACACAATAGAAAACCCATTTGGCAAAATACAAATCAACCCAAAACCCAAGCTTGCCACCACCATGAGAGATAGAGAGTGAGTGTATTGAGCCATGGCGGCTTGGTAGAGAGATTTTTTTTAGATTTGAAGAGAGCACTAATTTGATAGAGAAAGAAAGGGGGAGAAAGAGAAAGACTTTTTTTTTTTTTTTAAGAAATGAAAAAGAAGAAGAAGAAAGAAAGAAGATGCTGAAGAAGAAAGAAGGACAAGAAGAAAGAAGAAAAAGAAAGAGAGAAAGTGTTCAGAGAAGTGATGTGTGGTAAGGTAGTGGGGCCGTGTATGGGTAAGGGAAATGTTAAAAAAAATGTGAAAAAGTATAATTTTAATAAAATAGTGTATTATAGATAATCTAATGCGAGTGTTTTTGCAAATTGATTGTGTAAAATAGAAAAAATGTATGCTTTTGTTGTAAAATAGAAGGAAACTTTTACACCTACTGATGCGATTGCTCTTACAATGGTCCATGATCCAATTTTAGCGCCTTTCCACAGGGGTTAGTTGGGATGGTAAAGCAATACTTACTCTTAAAGATGGTATAGATGTTGAGTACTAAATCCTATATATATTTAAGGTGGTAATTGATCTTACTCAAAAGAATTTATTGTTGGGCCAAAAACTCTTTTTTTTTTTTTTTTCAAAATACAATAATTAAAGTAACCAATTTTGTCAAAAAGAAAAAAAGGAAGTCACTAGTTAAAAACAACAATTAAAAAAATAACTTTAATGCACCTGGATTATGATCCAATTAATCTTATAATCTTAACTTATTTAAATAAAATAAATAGATAAGTTATGGTTTTTCACATAACATTTATGTTTGCTTTATTTCATGACAAAAAGTTTTTTAATTTCATTATTATTATTTTTTTTTAATTTTGTGGGATTTAATTGTAATATGTTTAGTATTAAGTTAGTAAAAATTGTTCAAGACAATTGATCTCGCGACTTGGCTAGGGACTCAACACCCGCAAAAGGCCATGTGAGGAACACATATGGAAGTTCAAGAGTCAACATATCTCACAAGTAACTCGCGACTTGGCCAACTCGTGAGATGACTGTGAGATGCACCGACGATTGAGATTTAAGTGTGACTTTTATACCCTTCACCCATACTATATGCACCCTCATTACCCACAAAATTGTTTAGAAGAAAATCCTAGATAGGTTTCTATAGTACCTACCATTTTAGAGAGAGCTACTCATCCTCAAGAGAGAAATCCTTATAGTCTCTTTTTCTCCCCTCTCCCATTCTTATAGTTTAAGAGGAGATTTGTATCCAAACACAACCTACACTTATTCAGAGTGTAAAGAGTGTTTTAGAGCTTGGAAAGCATTGGGTATTTACCAAAATAAGCCGGTGAGGCTTGGCATTGCAATCGGACAAGATGTGCGGGATTCGGGAAGCTAGTGAAAACAAGACTCTGAGAAGTCCGTTGGTAGCTGGAGCTTGGAGAGTTCAAGTATTTTGGGTAAATTAGGCTTGAAGAGTCTTTTAGATATCCTTGTACTCTAACTTATTCACTAGTGGATCATTTCGGCTTAGAGAGCCGCGAAAAGGTTTTTTGCTGAGTTTTTTGATTTCCTCTTCGATAACACATCATTGTGTTATCTTGGGTTTGCTACTCTTTTACCCACTGCTCTTTCCATTTTAGCATTGCACTTATTTGTTCGCATCCATGCAATTGTTGAACGTTTTGATTGATTAATTTGTTAATCACATATATTCCACATTAAGTGTGTTAAGCATAAAATTAATCAAGTCATAATTAAAATTGAGAGTGTAAACAAGCTCTAGTAGTTTGTAATATTGAGCTTTCAAAATCACAATCTTGCATCAGTCGTGTATGTGCCATGTGTCCAAGTGCCGCATTCGCCCATGTTCTAGTGCCACATATTCATAGAGTTTTTTTAAAATGTACGTATTATTTTATGTACCTATTGATATCTTTGTAAACTTTTTACATGGACGTACCTGACTTTTTTTTTGTTTTAAAAAACCCACTTCCTTCAACTTCCATATCAGAATCTACACATTGATCCATTATAGTTTAAGAAATAAGCACTGTTGCGTAGACTGGGAACTAGTCAGACAGGTGAAAGATAATCTATTGGTGCAACTTTTAGAAGTCGCCAATAAATTAAGGAGCTCCACAATAATATAAAAGAGTTACAATAATGGAATATATGTTCACTGGGTATGATTTACTCACTTCAGCAAAAAGCCAAAGACCAAACAACAATCTTGCAGATAGAATATATATATATATATATATATATATATATATATATTCTAGGTCGAATCGGGGATATGTTTAACATTAATTCTAACAAGTTCACAATTTAAAACGCTGGTGTGCTCAAAGTAATTAAAATATTAATTGAAAAAATTGTTAAAAAGCAAGAGACCCTCTTAGGTGGGAGGCTAATGGCTGTGAGAAACCACAAATCCCAGACTTTTGGGAGCATAAAACACTTGACTAAACAGAAGGAAAAAGATTGGTGAAATATATATATATATATATATATTTATATATATATGTGTATATATTTTTACATAAACCGATCATAGGAAGAAACTATCCTCTTGCAATTGCAACTGGTGGGGGCTGCCACATTCACATTTATAAACATTTTGTATGATTTTTTTTTTCTTCTTATAATTCAGTTGTTAAAATATGTTGGGAAAGAATTTGAACCCTAGTTCTCTTTGTAAAAGAGATTGAGTATTGTTGCTGAGTTACAAAATTTTTGACATATTTTGTATGATTTTTTTAATGCCAAAAACAATAAATGATAGAATAAGGTAACCATTAAATTAAAATGAGGATTATTGGACTTAGCGAAAGAAAAAAAAAAAAAGATTAATATTGGTTATGTTCATATTAATTTGTTAATAGAAATGATATACAAATTTGCATTCCACTAAACTGAGAAAAAAAGGGGGTGGGGGTGGGGGTGAAGGCACTAGCAGTCTACCAATTAGTGTTAAATAACACAAGTTGTTCATAGAATTGTACGTAATGGACTGTGGGGAAAAAATAATGTAAAATGCAAAAAGTCAACATAGAGGTTGATTAAAATAAATTAATTAAAGGTTTGTACGTCTTGATTACGTTTAAACTTTAATCTCTTATAAACCACTTGCATATATAATGGAAGCTTTTTTTTTTTTGTTTTTGTTTTTTAATATGTCAACTTGCATGTTCTAGCGTTTACGCATTTCTTTCAATGCCTTTCACTAGAGAATCTTCATCTTGCAAGAAGAAAAATAATTTATCAGTTTGGTTTTTATAAAATAATTAAGCATATGATTTTTCTTGTTGAGTGAATTCAAATCTCAATTTTGCTTCATGTCTACATCGTTGTTAAATTATAAACTTCCTTTCCAAGAAAATGATGAAAATGATTTGGTAGAGTTAGTTGTATATGAGCTAGGGAAATTACTTGAGAGTTCATCATTACTAAATAGTAAATCTTTAAATGTGTTGCCTAAAATTTCCCAAATGCTTTTAGAGGCAGTAAAGCATAATGGACAATTTAGCACTAAAGTGTCACTTTTTCTCACCAATCCATAAATAAGTTTTACTGATTTCAGGAAAATACAAGTTTGTTGCATCAGCCAAACACTATCGCTCACCAATTCAACTTGAATGAATTAAATGCATAATTGCTGTCCCAATTGTGCGTATGAGATTCTTGGAAGATAAAGCAAAAGGAAAATTTGGGTTACCAAATGGCATTAATTATAACAATTTAATTGTTAAGTGTATAATTGAGTAAAAAATATACGGACCTAGGGCCTTCTTTCATCATTGTTAAGATGATATAGCTAGTTATATGATTTGTTTTGAGGAAAATAATTAAAATATATTCCCTCCGTCCCACTTTGTTTGTCCTCTATTCCATTTTGGGATGTCCTAAAATATTGTCCTATTTCTAAAAATAAAAGTTATTAGTTTACTAATGTTCCTTTATACCCCCTAAGCCTCATTAAGAATAACTCCTTTTAAAAAAAACTAATAAATTTATTTAAGGGTAGTTTTGTAAACTTATACATTTTTATAAGGTAGACAAGACAATAAATGATGTTCCCTTAAAATGTTTGACTTTTCAAACAGGACAAATAAAGTGGGACGGAGGGAGTAACATGTCAAGGGGACAAAGAGGATATGAGTTTGAGAGTTTTGCATTAGAAAATGCCAAAATGGGACTACAGGATTTAAAATAACAATTTCAGGCTTACTTTAATTCATATTTAAAGCTTTCATATCTTTTTGAGATTGCTTAGAATGAAATATATGCTACATCTCGAACATAAGGAAGGTCTGAGAAATTTTTGAAAATACAAATCATTCCTCTAAGTAATAATTAATATTATTCTCACCAAGAAATATTTCATTCCGTCCCTTCAAAGGATGAGAGAGGTCGAAAATTTATGCTTGAAAAGCAAAGGTTTTGGAGAATAGAGGACTATACACTCCTTAATCCTTATATATAATAGTTGAATATACATTAATTTTTTATTAATTTGTTATTAAAAAATTAGAAAATAATAATAATAATAAGCTTAAGCCCCCACCAAGTATGAAATGTGAATTTCCAAGTTTCCAACACTCAAAATAAGAGAATAATTCCCTTATCACCTCCTCCATTCTTTCCTCCTCCTCCTTTTCCCAAAACCAATTATAAACCTTTCCACTTGCACTTCACTTCTCTCCTAGCTAAGCATACAACAGCAATTACACCCATGAATCTTAATCAAACTTCCCCACATAGCCTCACAGATGAAGAATTCTCAAAGCTCCAACCCATCATCAAAACCCATCACACATTTGAACCTTGCCCTAACATATGTACTTCTCTCTTAACACAACACATAGAAGCCCCAGCTAGCATAACATGGCCCTTTGTACGTGATTTTGGGAACCCCCAAAAGTACAAGCACTTCATCAAAAGTTGTACTATGGTTGGTGATGGAGAAGTAGGAAGTATAAGAGATGTTAGGGTTATTTCAGGTCTACCAGCTTCAACAAGCACAGAGAGATTAGAAGTTCTAGATGATGAGAAGCTTATTTTGAGCTTTAGTGTTGTTGGGGGTGAACATAGGTTACATAATTATCGGTCTGTTACATCGGTGAATGAGATTATTAACAAGGAAGGCAAGGTTTATACAATAGTTTTGGAGTCTTATACTGTGGAAATACCTGCGGGGAACACTGCTGAGGATACTAAGCTGTTTGCTGACACAGTTGTGAAATTGAACCTTCAAAAGCTTAAGGATTTAGCTATGGTTTCTTGGAACATCATGAAAGACCCTCCTCATCAGCAAAGATATGATGATCAACAGTGATGGCAATGTGGTGCACATGGCTCAACTCTCGAGTAGGTTCATTATGATGGACTTATTCTTGTAGCGTAGCGTGGGTACGTTGCTAATACTTGTTTATTTTATTTTGCAAGTTGGAATATATAATTTTTCTTTTTCTTTTTTTGTTGTTGGGTCATATATATATTTCAAGTTGGACTGGCTTGTATATACATTTTGATTTAGAGGGGGATGAAATTAATGCATTTGAATATATATATATATATATATATATATATATATATATATGAATTTAAAGAAATCCTTAAATGTTTTTTTTTTTTCTATTTTCAAAAAATAAAAAGATGCTCTAATTTATGGGATTCGACCAAACACAAATAGCAAGTATATTAATTATTGATATCTTTTCTTTTGCTAAGTGCAATTATATTAATATCTTTCTAGTTTCTAGAATCGTAATGCATGAAAGTCAACCTTTCCTGGATAATTTATCTTATTTAAATTACTCGAGCCGTACTATCTTGATTTCTATTATATTATTTCATTGTCTGAGCGTATCCTTATAGTCTATTGCATTTCATTCGATTGGCTGTCGGTATAAAGTTCTGAAAACAAATTAAACTTCCGCTTGGATATAATGAAAAATGAAAATTATTTTACTATTTATGTTATTTTTATTACTATTTATAGGTCTTATTATATTTTTTTTGTGGGTTCCAGTTAGCTCAACTGGTAAAGTCTCTGATGGTTGTATAAGAGATTTGGGGTTCAATCCCCGCCTACACCAAAAACTGATTGATGTCTTGGTCCGATAATAAAGAGCTATTATCGGGAGCGGACGCCATAGGTTTAAAACTCTCTCAAAAAAAAAAAAAAAAACTGTACTATTTCAGCTAACTTTTACCTTTAACTACGGTACTTTCAGCAATAAGTTTTCAATTTCAGCAAAATAAGCAATATCCAAACAAACCTAAGTGTTTGTTTTTTATAAATAAAAAAGATTAGGCCTACATTTGGATTTTTTTTTTTCCTGTTATTATAGTACTAAGAGTCTGTTTGGAATCCACTTATTTTGCTAAAACTGAAAACTTTTTACTGAAAGTACTATAGATAAATGTAAATGTTAGTTGAAATAGTACAAGAAGGTCCATGAATAATACCAAAAAGTGTAGTGAGACCCATAAATAGTAACAAAAATAAACTGAATAATAAAATAAGTTGGCAAAAAATAAGTTAGCCAAACAGACATTAAGTACTAACTTCTTTATTTATGTATAATTTTGGAATTTTTTTTATAAAAAAAAAGTATAATTGTACTTGTACCAGCTTTCAATAAATAAGTAAATAGACATTTCAACAAAAAACTAATTTAAACTCACATCAAATCGGAGAAAAGAGAAATAGATATGCATGATTACTCTTATTTTATTCTAGGCAAAAATGGGCTTGTGCCCTTTCGCCCAAAAGATGTAGCAAAATGTCCTTGCTTTGAAATTATTTAACAAAATACTCCTGTTTTGAAACTCAATTTTTAGAAAATCGAGTTATAGGCAATCAAACTTAAAAAAAAAAAAATTATGGAACTCAAGTTCCATGTGAATTTTTTCAAATAACTCGATTTTCATCAAATCGAGTTTCATAATAGAGGCATTTTACTAGATAGTTTCAAAATAAGGGCATTTTGCTACATCTTTTTGGCAAAAGGGGCAAATGCCCATTTTGGCATTTTATTCTATACTGTATAGCATTCATAAATTACAAACATTATGATAGGTTCAAAGTACGATCAAGTCCATATATTTAATTTTTAACTTATACAGACATGACTGACTGTTTCTTATTATTATTTTTCGACTTTTTCTTTGGGGGATCACACATTACCGGCAGCTCAAGACTTAGCTGCTTTGCTACATTTTTATATATCTACATGATTGATTGTCCGACTTCCCCACATCTTTATTTACTCACATTTTCCCCCCTGAGTTGATGTTTGCCAAATCCAAATAAAAGAAAAATATATGCCAAATCATAGTATTTTGTTAGTTACTTTTCAATCCCTGTTTATTTTTCTTTTTGTTGAAATTTTGGCTCTACCATTGAGCGGTGGGGCAGGTTGAGTTCCAGTTATACCTTTTAGAATAGTCCATGAAAATATTTGGTGCTATCTAATTAATTATGACCAGTTAATTTTTATTTTTTATTTTTGGATAATCTGATAGGTACAATAGTAGGGAGAAAGAATTTGAATCATAGTTCTCTTTTATCTTTGTTATAAAGGAGAGTAGATTATGTCACTACTTTCAGGACTCTTGACTATATTAGAGTTAATTAGGGATTTAGCACTTGTGATTTTAAGTTTTATTCATTTTTAGGGACTTCTATTTTAGCTAAATAAAAATGAAAATAAAAAACAAAGTCACATATGTTCTATATATCAAATTTTTTAAAAAAAAAAAAAAAAAAAAAAAAAAAAAAAAAAAAAAAAGATCTGACTTTTTAAAACAAAATTATGAAAGGCATAAAATTGTGCTTAGTCGTTTTTTTGAGATAATTATTAAATTTTTGTAAAATTTTGAGATCCACAAGAAAAAAAGAGAGTAGAAAATAAGAAAGCAAATCTATAAGAAATTGATTTGTGTCTTTTGACCATTTCTTTTTACGGGCTACAATGAATCCAAACCCAAGAAAAGCCCAAACTACATGGGCCTTGAAGGGAGAAAAGCCTGAACCAAGACACGAGCCACAGCCCCAGTACCAAGAGGGAAAACCATGAGGGCTTTCGCAAAAAATGATTAAAGCCTGGGAAAGAACTTAATTTGACAAAACAAAAAGAAGCCCAACAAAGTACCCAATGGCTTCAAGTCAGCCTCAAAGAGAGTGTTAAGTGACCCGATCAGTAGCCCAACCTGCAAAGGAGCCTAGTTTGGAAAAGATTAAGGGCACGTTTGGTAGACTGTAATAGGTATTGTAATGTAATAGTTATCCCTATAGTTTAGCTATTCAATAGTTTGGTTATGTTTTTATTACGGTGAATAGTCATTCCTTATGAATAACTATTCTTTAAAATGAGAAATAATTATTCCTCTCTAAAAGGGTTGTAATAGCTATTCCTTAGTACATGTAATAATTTCTAACATTAATATATTTCCAAATAAATAAACTTTCCATATCCACCTAACAATTATGGAAATAAAAAATCATAAAAAAAATAACTCATCTCTCTAAAATTTAAAATATATTATTTTCTAGGAAATATATTTGTATGAATGAGATATTCCCTAAAATAGATCATAAGTTTTATTCTAATATTACAACTCACAACCAAACTAATGAATAGGTTTAGTTATTCCATTACAACACCTTTTATTTACGGTAATAAAGATTACCATTCCTATTGTAATTCACATTCGGTGTACCAAACGTACCCTAAGAGAGAAGCCCTTCAAACTACTTTTATATCTTTTTAACTTTTTATTGTACGTGGATTTTAAAATTTTAACGGTAGGATTACATATTCTTTTTATATTGTTTGCACTTGCAAAATTAAGATCAAAGATCGATAATTATGTCGTCAATTAAATATTTAAATTTCAAGTTTTTTGTAATATAGAGTTATGAATAAAAAATAAATTTATTAATAAAAAAGTAAATAATATTCGATTTGAACTAAATTTGACATGCTTATTAATAACATAAAAATATGCACTCCAACGATTAAGAGGCTGTTTGGATGGCTTGTTTCCATAACTCAATTCTCTGTTTCCATAACTCATAACTCAAAAATGATGAGACCCATAGTTCAACATCCGTTTGGCCGCACGATAACTCTGTTTCCATAACTTTGTTTCCATCACTCAATTATCTGATTTTTGAGTTATGAGTTATGAAAAACGAAAACACATTTTAGCTGTTTTCGGTTTTCATAACTCATAACTCAATGACATTTCCATAAATAACACTACATGGAGGGACCCATTGTTAGTCACAACCGCAACTTTTGACCATCTCTTTTTTTTTTTCTTCACTGGGTTTGGTGCGTGCGTTTCTTCATGTTCTTTTTTTTTTTCTTATTCCTTTCACACTAGGTGGCTTCTTTTTCTTCCTTCACTACGTGTGGTTTCGGGTTTTTTTTTTTTTTTCTTCTTCTTTATTTGGGTTTTGGGGTTTTTTTTTTTTTTTTTTTTTTTTTTTTTTTTTTGTTCTTTCACTAGATTCTTTTTTTGGCTGGGTTTTTTTTGTTCTTCATCGGGTTTTTGGGTTCAGTTCTTTTTCTTTCTCTTTTTTTTTTTTTTTGTTCTTTCACTAGGTTCTTTTTTTGGCTGGGTTTTTTTGGGTTAAGTTTTTTTTTTTTTTTTTTTTTTTTTTTTGGTTCTTTCACTAGGTTCTTTTTTTGGTTGGGTTTTTCTGGGTTTAGTTCTTTCTTTCTTTCTTTTTTTTTTTTTTTTTTTTTTTTTTTTGGGTTCGGTGAGTTTGGGCAGTGGGAAAAAAAAAAAAAAAAAAAAAAAAGCTGCATCGAGTGACAGGTATAAGGCCCACAAATAATGTGAAAAATATTGAGTGATGAAAAGTGAGTGATGGTGCCAAACGGGTGTGAAAAATTAAGTGATGAGTGATGAAATTTTTGCATCCAAACAGCCTTTAAAATTTTCAAAATTCACATCTAATAAAAATATATAGGAAGAGTTTGTAGAGTTTCTCTTCAAAATTATAGGGTGGTAAGCTTCGGAAAAAAAGGGAGGGAAATGAACAAATGTTGAATTTTCTACTCCAACTTTTAGGTGTTGCGTTTGTAGGGAAATACATACACTCCAAAAGAATGAAAACAAATCTACCACAAGGTGCATGCCATGTCCATTCCCATACCCTTGGACTGATTGCTCACTAAATTGGCCCCATCACCATTTATTACACTCAACCATTTATCTACCAGGACTAATCAAAAGTTCATAGCCTAATGCAGGGGCGTAGCCAGGAATAATTACTTGGGGGGGCCAAGTTGTAACAGAGATATACTAAATATAATTCTTAAGTCTATTGGATACAAAATTATCAACTTTCATATATCATCATATACTTGAACATTAATAAACATGAAAAACTGTCTAGTTCAATGTAGACATACAAAAAAGAACATTCACATCAAATCATGCCTGACGATGATTTTTCATGGAATAAAATTCATCCATTATCATCTCTACAGTGAAATTCCTTGCAATTTCCTTCTCTATATAAACTATCATATTATTTGCTAAAAGCTCATCCTCCATTCTATTGCGAAGTCTTGTTTTTAACAATTTCATAGCTAAAAAAGCTCGTTCTATAGTTCTTTGTCAGAGAAACTGGAAGGGTCAACACAAGACGAATAAGTCTATTAGTCAAAAAATAGATTTTAGACTTTCCTGAAAATTTTAATCCCCTACATAGCTCGGAAATTGTACTCATATTCTGAAAATCTGGATGTTTTATCACATCAAGCTCATAATGTAGCAATTGAGACTCTAAAAGTTCTTGTTTTTGTTCAGTGAAATCTTGAGGATAATATTTCTTAACTAAATTGCATATATCAACAATTTTGAATAATCTAAAAGCATCCTTGGGATTTGAAGCTGAACTAAAAATGACAAGTTCCGTTGTTAGCTCATAAAATCTACTTTTCAATTTTTGCAATTGAAAGTCTATTGCAACTGTAAATATGCCAATTCTAAAATGATGTTCCATTGTTAAATTTTCATCTTGACGACGATACCTACCTCGACCTTTAGTGTAACAAGCATTCATATCAAGAATATCAATTTCATGTTACTCACAAAATGATATAAGACTAGCAAGTAAAGGCTCCCATCCATCATCTCTCAACTTTTGAATAAGTGATTTTGTAGTTGAAACTAAATGCATGGCATTTAAAAGGTTTTGAGAATGTTGTTGCAAAGCTTGACAAAGAAGATTAGTAATTCCCATTATCTCTTTCATCAAATACAATATTAAAATAAATTCAAATGATGTTAATACACGATAAGCTCCTTCGGCATCACCGCGTTGTTTATAGTTAGCCCCTTCCTCAGAGATAGTGTTGATAACTTTGCAAGTAGCATCAAACATTTTAATCAAACTACAAATAGATTGAAAATGAGATCCCCACCTAGTATCTCCAGCTCATTGCAAAGTACCAATTTGGTTTGCACCTCTTCCGATCTCAATTTCATTAGAAGCAATTATATTCTCAACTTGTTCTGCTTGAGCATGTTGCAATTCATCATTACGCTTACTAGAACCAATAACAATATTAATAATATTAACCAAATGATCAAAGAACTGATGAACATCTTTTACTTCTCTAGATGCTGTAACTAGAGCTAATTGCAACCTATGAGCCATACAATGTACATAATAAGCATATGGGCAATCTTTAAGAAAAAGAGATTGTAATCCATTCCATTCACCATGCATGTTACTAGCCCCATTATATCCTTGACCTCGAATATTTTCAATATATGGAGGTTGTAATGAGAAAGGACAGCACATATCTCATTCTTTAAAGTCAATGCAATAGTGTCTCTAACATGCACAATATGAAAGAAACGCTCTTTAATGAAACCTTCTTTATCAACAAAACTCAAAATGATGGTCATTTGCTCTCTTTTCGACTCATCCCGAGCTTCATCAACAAGAATGCAAAATTTTGCATCCCCAATTTCTTCATGAATAGCATTTCGCACATTACTAGCAAGAATATGCAAAATCTCCTTTTGAATTGTGGGTGATGTATATTTGGCATTTCCTGGAGCATTTTCCAAGACAACACTAGCTACTTTGTCATTGAAAGTTGATGTGAATTTTATCAATTCAATAAAAATACCTCTATTTTTTGAATCAAGGCTTTCATCATGACCTCTAAAATCACAAGCTTGGAATGCTAGCCATCGAGCACACTCTATTGAGGTTTTGAGCCGCAACCGATTATTCTCTAATTCTTTTGACGTTTGTTTCTCAATTAGCTTGTCAATATGTCATGAATAATTTTTTAAATCCTCGCAACATTTCACAGCAATTTTATGTGGGGAGTTTGGATCTTTCCCTACATGACAAATTAAAGGACAATTCATTCCATCTTTCACCTTTTTCCAATTATTAAAACCTGTTGAAATGAATACATCTAATCCGGGACGACCTATTGGTTTCTTACTAAAAAGGTAGCAAGGTAGACAATATATCGCATCCATTGAAGGTGAGTATTCCAACCATTCCTCATGTGATTCAAATCATGAAGGTTGAAATTGACAACGATGAGTATCATCATTGTATGGATAGTCTATATTTTTAGGTTGATATGGACCTTCTTTGAAATAAGCTCGTCGGATTTCATTTTGTTTGTTGATAGGGAATTCACATATTTGTTTACGTGATCCTAGATCACGATCTATCTCTTCAGATTGAATTCTTGAACATTTGGAGGGGTGTTCATCAGACATTGAAGTATCAACATTTGTTTCTACAACCACAAGTGTCATAATTTCTGAATTGCTAACATTTTTTTTCTTAAAGAATGTATCAATTGTTTTTCGTTTGCTCATAATTCTTTTAACTTTAAGAATATGACTCAAAAATTAACCTAAAAATAACTTTTAAAAATAAAATTTTAATTAGAAATTTTTACTTAGTTATATGAATGTTATTCATACTCAAGAAAAAAACAAAATTTCCACTATAATTTAAATAGTCAACCCATTTTTAATACGACTTTAATTAATAATAACCCCTCAAACAAAAACAAAAATTAAATACAAAGTATTGGTACACAACATAAACCAAACAATTTAACAACAACATAATATCTAACTAATAAAAAATAAGTAATAAATCAAAACAATTTTACCTTAGAAACTTTGTCTTTACAAAGTGCAAAAATGGGTCACCCGTGTGGCAATGCCTATTGCCTCTGCCTCCAAAAGATCTTCCCTTCAAGACTCATCACAAACAATCTCCCCATGCCTTCAATCATGTATTTCTCTAAAAATCTATGAAAATATAAAGAGCATGTAAATTTTTAGGTGTAGATAGTTGAGAAAAAAAAAAAAAAAGACACTAAAAAGAGATGAATCATGAATGTCTAATGCTTAAGAAAGAGAAGAAAACTCACCAGGCAGTCACCAAGTTCCAAAACTAAAGCTGAATCAGTTGATGAAGAAAGAAAAAATTGGTCATAATTTTTTTTTTTTTTTTTTGACTGTGAGGACAGAGGATTGGAGTTTTGGGGTTGGTAGGCGATGGTACCAGTGCTGAAAGTGTATCAAAGAAGACAAAAAAACCAAGTTCCAAAACTAAAGTGAATCAATCGATGAAGAAAGAAAAAATTGGTCATTTTTTTTTTTTTTTTTTTTTTTTTTTTTGTGAAGAAGACAGTAAGCAGGACTGGAGTTTTGGGGGTTGGTAGGCAGCTGTCCCAGTGCTAAAAGTGTATCAAAGAAGCCAAAAAGGGTTAAGTGATTCCGAGGGTCAGGGTGGGTTTTTTGAGATGAAGAGAAAGTGTAATTTTATTGTTATTTGGGCTTAAGAGTATTTAAATGAAGTGGGCAAGTAGCTTTTTGTTTTATTTGGAGTTACCTACAACTAAAACTGGGGTTGGGCTGGGAGAATAGTTGAGAAATGGGTAGGGGGGCCGATTGTCCAATGTTGGGAGGCCCATTTACTTTTTCTTCATAGTCTAATGGATTTTTTTTTTTTTTTTTTTTTTGGCCTGGGCCATGGCCCCCTCAAGCCACTACATGGCTCCGCCCTTGGTAATGACCTTTGGATTCTAGCTAGTTCTCTAGAACACAATAAGAACCCACCAAAAAGAGCTTGACTTAGATCGAAGATGATCCCTTTGCAAATTTATCAAAATCACTCCTTCAAACAAAAAGCTTAGCAACATCTTGAATTCCTTAGAGCCTTTTGACATGCACCATTCAACATTTCCTCTCTCACTCTAACCTTACTCACCCATGGGTTCTTACTCGAAACCTACCACCATTTAGCGGTATACAAGTACAACAAGAAGGTTGTTTTGGGAAGACCCAAGCCCAACAAGGTGTCGTGGGCTTGTTGAGAGAACAAGGATCTTTGGGCGAGCTGGAATCGGTTCACCAAGATAACAAATCAGTAAAATTGGGCTATTGAACCGAGCTGTACGCAAGCTACAAATAAGATAGGAAACAAAAAAGCACTAGGAAGGCCTATACTTTAATGAAGAAAAGAGGGAACTGTTAGGCTCCGCTTGGGAGGAGGGAATGGAATGGAATGGAAAGGAATAAAAAGAATAATTTTAGAATATTCTTCCCTTCTCTTGTTTGGGAGTTTTAATGGAGGGAATGGAAAGTCCATTCCCTTATTTGGGAGTTTAAGTGAGAGGGAATAAAATGGGTAGGAGGGAACACTCATTCCTTTCTATTTTCTTAAAACCTCAAATTTTCATTCCCCCCGAAATTGGGAGAAATGGGAGGGAATGAAATTAGATTTAATGATTTTTTTACTAAAACTCCCAAAATACCCCTATATATTCAACCTTTTATTTTAAAATATGGGTCTAATAGTAATATTGTCATAAAATGATTCCATTCCATTCCCTCCATGTTGCTTCCAAACAGGATTATTTACATTCCATTTATTTTCATTCATTTCCATTCCTTTATTTTAAAACATCCAATCAAGGTTACTTAATTTCATTCCATTCCATTCTTTTCCATTCATTTCCCTTACTTAAATACATTCCGTTCCATTCCATTCCTTTCCATTTCCTTATAACCATCACATTCCATTCCATTCCATTCCATTCCCTTATGAACTCCCAAGCAGAGCACGAGAGTTTTTTTTTTTTTTTTTTTTTTTTTTTGATATAAACCGTTAGAGTTTTATAATAAAGAAGGTCGAAGATATCAATAAGTGCAAATCATCAATAAACTTTTTATTAATGAAGTTAGTGTTCTTATTATACAAAAGAAAACAAGCTTTTCAATAAGCAAGAATGATCTCAAGGCTGCAAAGCTCCCCGGACCTCTAAGTTTACAGTCTTGAGAGAAAGGTGCCAAGCAAACCTAAGACTTGTAAAATTTGAACCCTAGGTTTAGCGCAGGAAAAATTCTCAATTTTTTTTCTATCCACTCTTTTGCTCTTTCTTGTTTCTTTGCCTTCCACACGTTCAAGGTGGCTTCCTTTTATAGTGAAACTTGAAGGGCATGAATTTACCATTTTCTCCCCAGGTCCTTGGCTCTTCCAATCTTATTTTGGAATGAGTATCTCAAGATTTCCTTCCCTTCTCATTCTCTTTTCCTTGGAGTAACCCTTGAAAGCCCTTCTTATAAACTTCCCTTTATAGAAGATGCTTTCTTCTCAACTGTTTGAGATCCCTTTCAAGGTCAACGAGGATGGGTCTTTTTCCAAACCTGGAGGGGTGGACATTTTGAAGGTTCCTCCATTCCGATGGTGACCAGTCGCGGCATGTCTTTTTTTGAAATGGTGTTGATCTTTCGTCAGAATGAATGCTTCTTGTAAAGGTTCTCCGATCTTGTCATGCTTTTAGTCTTCCTTCCTTCTTCGAGGCCCCTCAGTCTCCCTCCTTTCTCGGATAGTTTAGCATCCAACCTTAGGTCCTCGATGCTAACATGGATCCTTGTCCTTTCCTTATACCCAGGGACCTTAGGCTTTTTAATTTCTTCATTATCCCTTTCTTTACGGCCTCTTCTTTTTTCCTAAGGGGCAAGATCCCTTTTGGGCTTGTCTATTCATTGGGTCGGGCCACATTTCCCCCCTTCTCCAATTTGGGCTTCTTTTTCTATTTCATTCCCTTTTTCCTTTTGGTAGGGGCCTCGTTGTGAGTACCCCATAAACGTAAGAAGGCCTGTGTTTATTGGCTTCCTGAATTTGGGCTTTCTCTTCTTTTTAGGATTTCTTGGGTGCTAACAGGAAGGGATCCCAACCCTTATAGATTTGAATGACTTAAAAATAGGTTGCAAGTATGTAAGAGTTAGGGTCAAAGTTGTTGATAGCTAAATACGAAATGGTTCTTTCATACTTGCTTGCAAACTATTGATTAACTCCATCGTGTCATTTATTATAATATGTTGTTACTTGTATTTTGAGCTTTGATGTTTATCGGTTTATGTGCAGGCTAGTGGTGGCAGAATAAGATCAATGGCCCATTTTGTAGGAGTACTAAATTTGATTCCACTTTTTGAAAGGCCCAAACCAATGGTTGTCCAAACCAACTATAACATGTGTCTAGGGCATAACCTAAGAAAGAGAAGGGACCTCACATAAACCTCACATAAACTTACGTGACAAAAATATAAATAAATGGATCCAACATTTGAAGGTTCCATTTAAGGTATTTTCTTTTCAATTTTAAATAACATTTTAAGAACTATACAATCATATTTACTATTTTTAAGTAGTACATTTTAAGATCCAAAAATTGATTTGTGTCTTGGTCTAATAATAAAGAGCACAATCATTAGAAGCGAACACCATAGGTTAATACTCTATTAAAAAAAAAAGTAGTACATTTTTAATTGGACATTTTGTGCTATTAAAAATACTATGGTTATGTAAGAGTTTGAAAATTTCCTAGATTTTAGAGTTTAGGGATATTTCTAGGGCTTTTTAGCATACATAAATAAATAAATAAGAAACTACACTATGATCAATGTTAGACTTAAAGCTAATCGAATAGATTTTTTTAAAATTATTTTTAACAAAAAGTCTCCTAAAAAAGAATTTTTTATTATTATTATTTTTCTCTCACTTCTCCCATCACCCATCAAATTCTCTCTTCCCTCTTATTCTCTTCCGTCTCTATCTCAACTTTAATCCTAGCAAAATTTTGCAAATTTATCAACAAATTCATCAAATCCATACAAATCATAAAATTCATCAAATATAGATCTCAAAATCATCACACCCATTTACAAATCCTCAAATATAGATCTCAAACTCAGAAACCCATATACAAATCCCAATGAATCATCAAACTCAAAGCAACCGTGGTAATAAAAAAAATAATAGATGAATAAAGTTGATTATTTAACTAAAATGATGTGTATAATAGATAGGCTGATATGGGTGTTTTTGAAAAATGATTGTGTAAAATAGAAAAGTAACTTCTTATGCTAAAATAGATGGAAAGTTTTAGACAAACTGATGCAAATTTTTTTATGATTCTATGAGTAGTGGAGAAAAAATGGTGGATTTATATGATAGTGACAGATAGCTAATCACAATCTATCGTATAGGACAGTTGGCACTCATCCTAGTGTTAAAGAGTGATTGCATATATTAGATACAAAAAATACCATATTCATTAAGCCATCGTTTTTCAAATAAGTCTAGTGACACAATTTTTCCAAAGTTATTGATGTGACAATAAAAGTGATATCAAGTGTAAGTTTCTATGAAAGCAAGGTTGCTTCAAAATACAACCTACAACCTTAGAAAATTAGCTAACAAAATTATGAAAAATATCGTGTCTCTATATATAGTCTATCATTATTAAATTCCCAAGGTATAGATAAAAGGATCCAGGTGAAAATGGGCTTTTGCCCTTTTTTTAAAAAATATCCAGCAAAATGCCCCATATCTGAAACTATTTAGAGATATGCCCTTATTTTGAAACTCGATTTTTTAAAAATCAAGTTTCAATTTAAAACTCTATTTTTGAACAATCGAGCTATAGTGAACTAAAAAATAAAAAATAAAATTTTTTTTTTCTGGAACTCGAGTTCACGACTCGAGTTCCATGTGAAGTACTTGAGTTCATGGAACTAGAGTTCCTTAAAAAAATTCAAGTGGAACTCGAGTTCCATGAACTCGAGTACTTTACATGGAACTCGAGTTCCAGGAAAAAAAAAATTTCTAAGTCCACGTTCGCTATAACTCAATGTTTCAAAAATCGAGTTATATATTTGAAACTCAATTTTTAGAAAATTGAATTTCAAAACATGAACATTTTCCTAATTAGTTTAGGACATAGGGCATTTTGTTGGATATTTTAAAAAGAAAGGGCAAAAACCCATTTTCTCCAAGGATCCATTGCACATGTAATTGGAACCAGGCTTCCTACATTGGTACATCAAAATTGGATAGTATTCAATTACACATTGAATAATGGCAATGTGCATGTATGATGATGTTTTCCACTAGAAACCCAGGCTTTTCTTCTTTCAAGGCGTTACGATTACCAATAGGGTGAAGTTTGGGTCTAGTGTCTAGTTGCACTAGACCCGTTGAGATTATAACAAGTGTTTACTTTTAAATACATATCACCATTTTAATGGGTCCAGTGCAGTACTACATGCACTGAACCTATCTCTCACCCTTACCAATATGCCATTTAGTCAATCGGAACATACTAGAAAGTAGAAACCAAAATATTGGTGGATTCTGCTTTTGAATTTTGATATTGCTATTATTATTATTTTTTGTCTTTTGGCAGAAGATATTGCTATTATTCAACAAATGTCGCATGCGAGTTATTTCTGGGCCATAGAAGTGCAAAAAGTTTCGATTATTAGCACTAAAAGGTTAATTGTCACGTGCGTACATCTCCAACAACGCCCACAGTCCTTTAAGACAGGATGCAACAAAAGCGAAAGTTGAAAAAATCTTCCAACGGCAATATAAAGAAAACGCAGAACGGAAACGTAGACGCAGGAAAACACAGTAGCCAAACGCCCTCTATATAGCATTTTTAATCAAAGATTTACACTGCTGGGTCCTAATAATAGCTGTACACTGTTGTTGTCATATCACATTTGTAAAGCACTTTCATGAGTGAGAGATCACGTGACTATCATGTAACAAGGTCGACGAGATGCAACAAAAGAAATCAAAGATTAATGAAAATGGCTGACTCCACTACATTTCACTTCACAAATTTTGGCCTAACACCGTTATTATTAAAGATTTATAATATCACTTTTACGTGAATCTATTATTAATGCCGTTATTATTAGCACTAATCACATTATGCTAAAATGGCAATGTTGTATATATAAAATCTATAGATTGATTTCTAAATTCAATGTGTTTTCAAGGAGTGCAGCTTTCATAAGGTAAGATTTTTTCTAAGCCAAGTGTGATACCCATTCATGTGAGTATTTTTTTACATATAAATCTGTGACATAAAATCCTTTTTTAGTAAGGTCATGGTAACGTTAGGTGTTTTGTACAAGAGCAGTCCAAAAAGTTATGGTAATAAATGTTTAAGCAATGCTGTACACATTCAATTTATGTTTCATTCAAGATGAAGATTAGGTGAAGAATTGCATTTGTCATAATTTTTTTGCCTTGCATTACTTGAAGGAGGGATCATACTCACCACTCACCACTCACAATGAAGGAATGTGAGTTGCAGATCAAGCAGAACCACTAACCAAGCCTATTCATGGAATGGATTAGAAAATGGTGTTAGCTATAGAGGAGTTACTTTCCTCTGACATGTATATATGCAGTCTAATAAAGTACCTTATCCCCATTTTCTTGTACAAAAGATACAACAAAATGGAACAATAAACAAGTCTAATCAACGGGGGAAAAAAAGGTTCAATAATGTTAAAGGAAAAGAAAAGAAGATGACAAATTAACAGTGGAGCCCTAGAGGTTTGGGGCCCGTTTAGTACATGTGTTTAAAAACTGAAAATTGTTGTTTAAAAATTTTTGTGGAAATACGTGTAGGTGAAAAAATATATGAAAATACGTGAAATGTTGTTTAAAAACTGAAAATTGTTGTTTGAAAACACTCACCAAACACCCCCTTGAACTTGAAGGCTCAACTCTTATGAAGAATGAGGTGAAACTGAAACCATATGCTTTATTGAAGGAAATTACTAAATATATAAAAGAATTGAAAATTTTCCTTTCAAAGTGATGGATAGGTGACTGGAGGATGGAATTGAAAGCATACAAATTACATTTTTCTTTTTGTAATACAGGGAGTAGTTACCATTAGGGGGTGGCAATTGGGCGGGTTAGATAGCTTTTGAGTTTGAACATAGATGAGTTGGAAACATAAACACCCATTATCCATTTATGACTCATTTAATTATATTACCTAAATGTTTCTCAAAAACAAAATTATATTACTTAATGGGTCTTTACCCATTTAACCCAAATGTTTAATTGGGTTGGGTCAAAACTTATCCAAATTAAGTGGCTAATGAGTGAGTTAATGGATTTGGGTAAAATTTACCATCCTAGTTACCATCACTCGTGGGTTCCAGTTAGCTTAATTGGTAAAATTTTTAATGGTTAAATAAGAGATTTGATGTTCAATCCCCGCTTACACGAGAAACAGATTGGTGTCTTGGTTTGATGATAAAGATTTATCATTAAGAGCAAACGGCATAGGTTGAAACTCTAAAAAAATTTTTTTTTTTTAAAAATCTTAAAATAAAGGTTACCATCACTCTAGATTTTTCATTTTTCCCCTTTGTTTTTTGTCTTTTTCCCCTTGCTATTATTCCCATCAACCTTTTCCCCCATTTATTCTTGAAGGTGGCTTTTTTTTTTGATAAACAGTTGAAGGTGACTTATAGATTCTAAGATAAGATTGATGCTGATCCCTCCAATTATGTATTTCCTTAGTGCGTCTGAAACAGTCAATTTATTTCCGCAAACACCAGCGAGAATCAAGAAATATTATGCGAATTAAAGCAAGACAATATCTATGTTTTATTTTTGATACCTTTGGTTAACACCTAGAACCTTGGTACTAGCTTGTACAAGCTATATATGCACAGCAACAAGGGTACAAGAAAATTGCAATTTTGTCAGCAGAGCGAATACTTTAACCAAATATCTGATAGATTGAGGTTGTCTTAAGATAAAATGAGTAGCACACCTAGAACCATCTCTAACTTGCAATCTACTGAAAATTAACTGGTGTAAAGTCTTGATAGCAATTTAACAACCATTAGTGCTAGGATCATATATTTTAAGTGTAGGCAAATTCCGTGTCAAAGATTATGTTGTAATTGCAAAAAGTTTTTCGTGTATTTGATTCATTTGAGTGTAGTTGGATTTACAAGAAGAAAAAAAGAAGAAGATGAAAGTCGAAATTGTTGATCTGAAGGGTTTGGTCAACCGAATTGTGTAGTTCGCTTGAACCTCGTCTGACAGTTGGGTTGGGTTGACCGAACTTGCCCAAAGAACTTCGCCAGAACATTGAGCGTAGCCTTGAGTGATTTGGATTGCTGGAAAACCATAAAGACTTCAAAAATCTTCAAATGGCCTTGGAGTGTTCGAGAGATTGGACTTGTGGTCTGCGTACTTGACTGGTGTTTGGAGACTCTGAAAGAGACGATTTGTGCATTCTGTTGCTAACAAGATCTGGAGGCTCAAGTATATGTACATTGCTTAACTGGAGGTCTAGTAAGTCAATATGGATTCCATTTAAGAGTTTTTATCCCTTAGTGTTGCTCTTTGAGTTTGCTATTTAATTTGGATTAATCAATCATTTGGGCTCAAGTTAATTTGGATTCAATTGATAGCAAGCTGTTCTAAAGGTCTAAAAGTAAACTTTCAATTAGGTCCATGACCTCTATAAGCTTAAGGCTTTTGTAGATGAAACCCCAAATTGGAAAGTTCTTCCTGGGCAATGGCATCAGATTCCAACATTCCTTGTGCCATCTTTAGCGATCCTTCCCAAAATATGCTCTACCCAACTTGTCGTTTTTTTTTTTTCTTTCTTTTCTTAATGTACCAAGATACCATGATGCTGCAATATGTCTCATACAATGTTTTTGGAACATCAAGTTGTATGCATATTAACATGATGCTACTACATGTCTCATACATGTATGTGTGCACAAGTTGATGCAAATTGGAATTTATGTATATTTAACAGTACTTGTCCAATCTACATAAAAGAGAACATCACAAAGTTACAAGCTTTTTTTTTTTTTTTTTTTTTTTTTTAATGCAAGACAGAAAAAACATTCCTTTCAAAGTTTTTGTCAGATACTTTTAAGATTTGGCATTTGCCAACATTCAAACTACTTCTAGCTATAGCTACTATTGCTGAACTCGGAGAGCTTGAGGCATGGCCTCATGAGCAGAAACAGCAATGGTCTGCAATTTGCAATCAGGGGAAATAAATTGAGCATTTTCTTCAATGGAGATTTTTTTGATAAGGCCTAGCAGAATTTCCTCAAGGTCTTTCCCATCTATCCACTCATGGATTTCTGCCTTAACAAACAACCTGTTTTCACAAATTAGATCCCACAATGGGTAATTCTTCCTTGGCATCACATAGTCTCCATCTCCAAGTTTCAAGCTCGGGCAGTAATCTCCTTTACCATCCCCAAGATAGATGAACTTTCTCTTACCCTCCACAGGCTCAGCTTGGATTCTTTCAATTACTAGCCCCTAGTGTCACATAAAACCCAATTAGCCAAAATTCAGAAAAATATAAATTTATAACTCACAAACATAGACAACCACAGTCAATGGCTAGAGAAATTTTTACATCATAATACTATTAGTGGGGTCACAAAAGAAAACTAAAACCAGTTCCAATACTATAGGAATTTATGCAGTAGCTTTTTCCCTAGCACAAACCACGTGGATATCAACAATGATAACACTTTCAGAAAATTAGAGGCTCCCTATACCATTATGTATTATAATATTAGATTATTCTAGAGAAGTTTAGAATCGTGACGGCATGACATGGTTTAATTTCAACAACTTTCTCATCTTGGTCAAAAAATTGGTCTTTTAGTCACAAATTATATAATACAATCTTATTTAATCCTAAATCAAAAGATTAAAATTGTACTTCCCCAAAGTTACATATTCTCTATAAAAAAAATATATTATCCTACTTACTTTTGCAACAATCAAGAATGAAAGGGAATAATAAGTTAATATACCTTGCACATGTTTGGAGGGCAGTTACTGCAACCATGGGGAGATGTGTGGAAATCATGGTAGGGGAAGATCCTTAGCTTTCCTTCTTCATCCACAAAGCCTGGGTTTGTGTTGATCTCTGAAAAGTAGTCTCTCAAACCAAGATGATTCAAAATGGTCTCAATGAAAAACAGGTTTGCATCGCTTACAACCCTCAATTCACACCTGAAAATGAATTCCATGCCACCATGTTATTTCACTTTGCTAAAAAGAAAAACTTTACAATATATGGAAAAGAGCAAAGAAAGAGGGAGATATTTATATGTACCCTAAAGCATGAGCTGCTTTAATTGCAGGGACAATTCTGGGATGTATAGGTGTCCTTTTAAGAATCTCTACAACATCCTCAATGGTTTTTCCTTGTGCATGGAGCTCCTTCATCATCCTATCCTGTAATTTTTTTACCAAAACAAGAAAATCAATTTTCTTTTCTCATCCAAAAAAAATCCTCAAAACAAAGTCACATCCATGTCCATCAAAATCAACATTTTTTAGAAAAGAAATTTGAACCCGAATCCTCAAAAAAATCAGGAAAAGCACTGACTACAAGGCTCTTGACCAAAAATAAAAATCGTTAATTTACGTAAGCACGATGACATACAAATCAAACATAAATAAGAATTGTGAGTTTAATCATTATTCTTAAAAGAAAACATGTAAAAATAAAAAAGAAATGAAGGACATACCATAAGAGAGTTCCATGGCATGGTAGGAAGAAGCTGATTGAACAAGTCTGTGGCACCCAACTCGTCCACAACCCAATTGTCACTATCACAATCGATGATAGTCTTGTCAAAGTCGAAAACCACAACTATTCCTGCCATTGTTTTGCTAAAACGGAATGCAGAAAAAACTCAATGACCCAGAACAGGAACACTCTTGTAGAACTGTTTGGGTTCTTCCTAGTACCAAATGCAAATGTTTGTGTGAGAACTGAAACCTATGGAAGAGGGTATTTATAGTGAAAAAGAACTGTGCGAATGTGAAACCATGTAGATTTGGATTCCAAAGGAATATTACGTGAATATTATTAGAGTTTCTGGTAAGTTGGAGAGGCTATAGGCATAGAGGTCCATATGGTTTCTTTTTTTTTTTTTTTCTTCTAAGAATATGTCTATTTCCAAGACCCCACTATTAAAACAGTGGCACATAATGTTTTACACGTCGACCTAGATGACTTTTAACAGGTTTTGGGGAATCAAATGGCGAAGAGGGGTGTGAATTTGTTTGCAAAAAATTAGGGGCATCGATGAGGGAAACAAGCGGGAATAAGCGAATATTCGAAGGGAATTGAATTCACTTTACAGCCACCTATGAAACCCACTAAACACCAGCATTGAGAATATTCTGGGTATGGTCCGGTTTCCCTTTTGTGTGTGGCTGCTAGGATTGGTTTTGTCACACTCCACGTTTTCATTACCAGCCAAGCAGCCATGTAACATAACTTCTATTAATTAATATACGATTCATTTTTGGAAGGAATTCAAACTCAATTCCAACCCCAACTTCATGCTTTCACATTTATCTTTCCATAAATATTATATTCTCCATAATATTTTTAGAACAAATTTTAAATAATAAATTATTTTTGACGGTTAATAGATTCAAATTAAAATATTAATGTATGATTACAATTCATTTTTGTTCTTCTGATTTTTTTTTTTTTTTTTTTTTTTTGCAAATTACGGAAGGAATTTAAATTCAATTCAAACTTCTACTTCATACTTTTACATATTCACAACATTTTTACAATAAATTTTAGGTGAAAAATTGTTTTTGGCTTTTAATTGTGAGTAAAAAAGTAATATCAATAATGGATTCAAATTAAAATCATTAATGTATGATTATAATTCATTTTTGTTCTTTGTTTTCCTTTTTTTTGTTTTTTTTTTTTTGCAAATTTTGGAAGGAATTCAAATCCAATTCCATCCTCCACTTCATGATTTCACATTTTATCCATCACATTACTGCTTACGTTTCTTTGTTATGCAAACAAAAACTCTTCAATCAAATAGTCTATTAGTTAGACCTCTGAAAATGTAATTTATATTTTGTTTAGGATTTATTATTTATCAATAGCTGTGGTTAAAATGTGACCACTTACACAAGATTGTTTTTTGTTTGTTCCTTTGCAAATTACAGAAGGAATTCAAATTCAATTCCAACCTCTTGTTCACGCTATCACATTTACCTATCACATTACTGCTTACGTTTCTTTGTTATGCAACAAAAACTCTTCAATCAGGAATATTCAGATAAATTAGCTAAACCTCTGAAAATATAATTTTTGTATTTTTTGTTTATGAAATTGTTATTTATCAATAGTTATGGATCAGATGTGACCACTTACTACTTACAAAGGATAAAATGACGAATTGACTCTATGTTTCATTTAATTTAATTTTATGTTTGCTATTTTTCTTTTTCCCTTTTTTAAATCAAGAATGATATATAAACTATATATACGCTAACCTATAAGTTATCAATTTTTTATCATTAATTAATTTAATTTAATCTTGACAAAACATAAAATAAGCACAAAGCGAATTATATTCCAATTAAATATAAGTGTGTGTAATGTGTGTGTGTGTGTGTGTGTGTATATATATATATATATATATATATATATATAAGTTAGGCTTAGAAGCCGTGATTGCGTCAAGTGGCTAATCCTACTAATTAGTAAATTAATGTTATTAAAAAAAAAAATCCTGTGTTTTGACTAAGGGATAAGATTTAACAATAATTTATATATAAAAAAAAAAAATTCTTTCAAACTAAAAGTCTGTGTGGCTACTCTCGCTAATTAGTATATTAATTATATATAAAAAATAACCCATGTTTTTACTAAAGGATAAGATTTAAAAATAATTTAAAATAAGATATATTTAGTCATGGTTTTTCAATACAATCTCTCTTAACTAATAAGTCATCCCAAAAATTAAATCCCACACAATACACCCCACTTTTTTTTTTTCAAAATGCAATTTACTCTTATGTTTTAATCTAATAAATTCAGCTTACTTATTGTTCTCTGCTTTTGAATTTGCATATAGGTTATTATACTAAAGTAAGTTTACTATAAAGAAACAAAATAATGGACGCCCATTTAAATTCTTGGTTCTCTTATGTAAATTTTTATAATTTTTTTTATATTCTCAATTTTTGAAATCTTTTGTATATATTTTGATTTTTGGTTTTGGTTGTTGTATTTAGGGCAAATTACAACTTTCTCACCTGTGATTTAGTTGAAATTTAAGTTGCTTACCTATGGTTTAAAATTTGATACTTTACCCACCTGAAGTTTGACCAAAATTTTAGTTGATTACATATGATTTGAAATTTCATGATACAAGTGTTTCAGTGGATTATTTTTTATCTTATTTGATCTTGTATTTTTATGTTTTTTGTGTTTTTGGAGGAGGGAGATATAAAAGTGGAGTAAAATTACATATTTAGTCATGTTTTTTTGAAGTGGGTTATAGAAATTTAACTAAGTTAACTTCAGGTGGGTAAAGTGTCAAATTTCAAATCACGGGTAGGCAACTTAAATTTCGGCCAAATAACAAGTAGGTAAGTTAAAATTTGCCCTTGTATTTAATTTGTGAGTGTGTTGATTTTTTCAATTAGACTATCACTAGGAAAAAATAGGTATTGAGGAACTATTTTGTTTATTATTGTTTGTACTAGCTAGGACATAAATAAAATATAGCCCAAATAGGAATGATCAAACACTTTCTATATATTTTACTAAAAAAAAAAAAAAAAAAAAAAAAACTCATTTCATATCTCATATTAAGAAATTAACACAAAACTCAAAGAGAATTTTAAAATATAAAAATAGATAAACACTTACAAAGACTAAATTCTAAACAATTAGAACTCAAAGTAATTTTTTTATTAAAATTATTTACTTATTTTATAATTATAATAATAATTATTTATTTAATAATTTAATTTTAACAGGACACTACCCTCAAAAGAAAATGATAGGTGTACAATAGAAGTTCATAAAACACGGAAAGTGACTAATTAAAGCAAACTTTTCTTAATGGCCATGCTTAATCTGTCTAACTATATATATTTCAATTGTTTTTTGGGGTGGAAGTGGTTGGGCTAAACTCTATCTCCTATTTATCCTCTCTTGTGATCATGACTTCAGGTTCACATCACTGTATGTCTCTAAAGGCTTTAATTAAATAGAAATTTCTATTGCTTTAGGATTGGGTTGTTCAAGTCAAAATTGGTTTGCATGAGCATGGTCATTCAAATTTCAAAGTCTGACTGTATATATAATACTGGCCGATAGACACAGAGCTAAAATTCAGAAGTAAGAGCAGTGATGAACTGATAATATACAGGTTTTCTTTCAAATAAAAAAATAATTGTCCCTATCAATACCATGCTGTTTATTAGATTATGTTATTCATGTTATATTGTTTAATGTTACACATTATTATACTAGAATAAGCAACGTTATTGTGCGCTGCCAATGGTAAGTCATCCTTAGATTCATGCATCACTCATCATGAGTTCTTTGACCATCCTGGTTTACCATGTTGCTGTGGTCAGTAGTCACAAAAACAAGGGACCAATGTATCCAATAATAATAATAATAATAATTTAAGGGACCTATGATTGCCTAAGAGAACGACACACCATCACCTTTTATCATCAAAATAGTACTCTCTTTTATTATTTAAAAAAAGTGGGACCTTCGCAACATTTTCTCAATAAATCTTAAAAGATAAGTTATTGTTAGTTTTTTTTTTTTTTTTTTTAAAATTTTTTTATAGAGTTTCAATTTATAGTGTCTATTTCTGATAATTATAATTTTTATCATCAGATCAAGATATGATTCGATTTTTAATGTAAAAGGGAATTGAACCCCGATCGCTTGTTTAACCATAAGAAACTTTACTAATTAAGTTAACTGAAACCCACTTATTGGTTTTAATTTAAATTCATAATTTAAATTACTTTTTTATCCACCCGTAACAAATGATAATAACCTGCTACTTAAGATTTGTTATAAAAATATTGTAAAAATATTGTTAACAAAATATTTCTTTTATTATTATTATTATTATTATTATTATTATTATTGAGAATACCTTTTGTCCAGAACCGACAGAAAATTGTTTATTTACGCCACCAATCAGGAGCTGCCACGTCAGAAATTTAATGAGGAAGCAGTACACTCTATAACGTAGGATTATAACCCAAACCCATCTAAAACATTCTTCTCAAAACCATGCAAAAAAACGCAGGTTTGGAATTGAAGAATGAAGAGAGATAACATCGGTACAAATTTCACTTGCAATGTGGCTTTTTAAGATCTTCCCTGACCCCACTGCTCAGTGCTCACCTTTACCATCTTAGTCAGGGCCCAGGGACCTTTCCACTATTTAATTAATTGATAGTATCGTTACTAATGTTTCTCTTGTTAAAGTAACTCCAAACCTACACTCACACAACAAATCTAGGGACACATCCAAGATTTCTGTAAAAAACTTTGGGGAAATAAAAACCCATGAAAATACCAAAAAGAAAAAAGCAAAATCCATATAAATCAACAAAACCCACACAAATATGAACATATTGATATCCAAAAAATAACCCAAACCCATCAAAATTTTGAAACCTAAATTTTAGGGAAAAAACTAATCAAACAATAAACAAAAATCAGCTCAAACCTTGAGGTTGGGTGCGTTAGCGCCGGCTCAAAACGATGCCACGGCGGCTCCAACAGCGGAGAGTAGAGCTCCGATGGTTAGAGGAGAGAAGGAGATGGCTTGGTTAGGCATTGGTAAGGTAT
Organism: Quercus dentata; assembly: GCA_028216015.1. Classification (NCBI taxonomy): domain Eukaryota; kingdom Viridiplantae; phylum Streptophyta; class Magnoliopsida; order Fagales; family Fagaceae; genus Quercus; species Quercus dentata. The sequence goes on from CP116448.1 coordinate 17,139,898, forward strand.
TCTCCAAGTCTGCTTCTAAATACGTGTTTGATAATTTTAGATGAGTTTGGGTTATAATCCTATATTATAGAGTGTCTTGCTTCCGCATTAAATATCTGATGTGGCAGCTCTTGATTGGTGGCATAAACAAGCCATTTTCTGCCCGCTCCGGACAGAAGGTATTCTCTTTATTATTTAAGGGCCTGACACCAAAATGAAATGAAGAAGTTATTTTTGTTATTTCGACATATATAAAAGAAAAGATTAATTTAGTCCAGCATCGTCTATTGGAAAAGTGGAATACCTGCTTTTTAATTCAATAAAATACAAATATCCAATATCGCAAATTGCCAAATGGGCCTCTTGATTTGTGCCCATGATATTATTGAGATGGACAATAATCTTAAACCTAATCCTCCATTTTCCCAAAAGAAAACGATTTTTTTTTATTTTAAAAAAAAAATCAGAATCAATAAGGCACTAATGCAGGCAGGTACGACATAGGTGCTAATGCCTGAATTAAGTGGGATCTTATAATATTCAATATCAATCATTTATATTCAATAAATAAATTAAACAATACTATGAGAAAAGCAATTTGGATTACTCCTTTTATTTTTGTTGTTGCTTTCTTGGATTCGTGGAAATCAGAAGAGAATCTAAGTGATTAACAGTGTGGTGTCATGCTCATGCATGTTGCTTTACGTGACACCCAACTGCATTAGATGTATACGGCCCATTCAAGTTCACGGGGACATATATGGACCGTTTTCAACTTTGTATTAATTTGTGGTTGCTGTTCTCTTTATGGGACATTTCTTGCGGAAAGTGGAAACGTTCGGTCGAGGAAATTAAGAGGGTGTTTGGTCATTGATTTCAAAACATATTGTTTAGTGTTTAAACACTAAACAATATTGTTCAAAAACAAAAAAAATATGTTTGGTCATTGATTTCAAAAAGTACTGTTTAAAAAATATTGCTCAAAACATATGTTTCAAACAATAGTTTTGAAATCACTTGGGACTGATTTTGAACAACAAAAACCATTCTTTGAGTGGCATTTTTGTAATTAAGTGGAACAATCACCGGTCAGCTTTTTCACCCACACGAATGAACAGACCGGCAGCATTTAAACAATATTTTATATTTTTTTGTACTTTGCTGATTTAAAAATATTTATTTTGTACTTTATTCAGCTTTTTTACCATCTAACACACACATACCAAACACATATTTTATGTTTTTGAACACTAAAACATGTTATTTAAACCATGATACCAAACACATTTTTTTGTTTTATAAACACTAAAAACATATATTTCAATAACACTTTTTAAACTACAATTTTCACATCTTTTTAAACAATAATTTTTGAACTCTATAACCAAACGGGCCCTAAATGAGCAAAAACAATGAGCACACTCACACGGCTACACATTTCACATGTCCAAGTGTGTCACACACCATATTCGTGAGTGTCATAGTCATATGTTCTTTTTTTTTTTGAGTGTCATATGTTCTAATTAGTAAAGTTTGCATGTTTTAGTATCTTATATATATTCTATTAGTAGAGTTTCTCGAGTTAAATGAAGAATTTTCAAATTTCTGTCTACATTAAAATGTAAACATTATCAAGCGAAAGTTAGAGGTTCAAATCTAATCTTATAAGACAAATCTAATCTAATGTAATCTTATATTATTTATTAAACTAATCAAAAGTTCAATAAACTTTTCATATATAACAAATTTATGAACAAGGTTTATTTCATTTTTCCAAGTTTAATTAGAGTGGATATTATAGGTTTAAATATTATTATATGGGACAAATCTAATTCAAACGTTAACTATCAAAATTTTTGTAAACTTTGAATACAGGCCAAATCTATTAAAAAGTTAAAAGACGAATTTACAGAGAAAGTGTCTATTTCCTGTTTTAAATTAGATATGCCAAAATTAAAAGGGTAACTAGTGTCATATCGATGATATCATTTAAAATTTTAAATAATTTGATAATCTATATATTAGATCCATGAAATAAAATCTTAATTGCGATTGAAATGGACCCTTTCTACTTCTCCTTCCATATAACAATTTACACTTGGAAAAAAATTCAATGAACTATCTATCATATGGCCTGAAAAAAGAAAAAAAAAAAATCAAATCAAATCAAATGGTTCTTTGTCGCTAATTTTCAGTATTTTAATTTCTTTCTTATGAATTTATCCCCTGATAGCCAAACGTATCTACTTGAGCAATTGGCTGGGTAATTTGTGGTCCAAGTCTCTATTTGATCAACTTTGATTTTAGCAAGTTGTAGCGTAACATAACATTCTTGGTTACCTATATCATGAAAGGATCTGACTGTAAAATATGTTCCAAGTTCGGATCCTTGAGCTGATAAGATCATCACTATTACTCGACCTTTTCATATCCCGTTCCTAAAAAAAAAAAAAACTAGGCACTAGTAGCCTTATATTTGTCCAAGCCATGTTAGGACCCATTTAATTAAATTGTTTAAATAGTCTAGTTTGGTCATAGGCATTTGCAAAAACTTAGCATTATTGGTTTAGGGGTAGAAGAGGCAACATGCCACTACTTGACTTGCCCATATTACGTGGTAGGATAAAGTTTGAGTTCAGTGCCTCAAGTGTGTGTACTGGACCCATTATGATGATCATACGTAACTAAAAGTGAATAGATGCATATCATCATCACAATGAGCTGGACTACAACAAATCCTTAGTGGTACCATTCTAATTGAAGTTACTATATTATTTGGCAGTTTAATCAAAAGCTTGATTTTTAATAATTCTCTTCCTTCACACAAATGAGTTGGTTCCATGGTGGCCTAACTTGAACTAGACGAAATTCACCTCTATTTGGGCCAATAGGTAACTTGAAAAGTGGCTAAGACTTCACAGTCACACTCTTCCTTTGCTATTCCCAGCTGCAATATTCTATTGACAAGTATTTTAAACCAGCTAATGGATAGCCATAGACCATTTTCTTTATCTCTACACTCAAACAAGAGCACCGATGCTATTCTCTTTCGGTGGGTGCCCTGTTTGCACATGCTCCTCAGTTAACATATGAAATGAAAGGCCTATCTTGTGTGGACAAAAACAAGATAATTGGGCTTGCACCAAACTCTGTGCAAAACAAAAAGCAAGATTAAAAGGGCCGAAAAGAAGTGTGGAAAATGTGAGATTGAAAAGGAAGTTGGGTCGTACATGACACATCAAGCATTTTAGTGGGTTCTCAAATCATGGCCATTTTGTACATCTTAGTCTTAACCCTTACCGAAGCTTCTAATTTTAGCATTATTGCACATAGTGGGCAAGCATCATATCATAGTTTAGCTTCTTCTTATTTTTGGGGTGGGAGGGGTTGGTATAAACATATATAAAATGAAGGCGAAACTACACTATTAGTCCCTGAAGTTTATCCTGTGTGCGTAATTGGTCCTTCTAGTTTGAAGCGAGCACAATTAGTCCCTTAAGTTTTAAAACTAAGTTGTATTGGTCTTTTTACTAACTGCTGTTAACGGTGTTACTTACATGGCTAACGGAACAATGACTTTACATTTTTTTAAATGATGTGGCATGTTTTTAATTAAAAAATAAATAAAATAAATAGTTTCCACATGAAATTGAAAAATCATATTTCTTGGATTAAAAACAAATCTGATATTTTAAATTCCTATCAACAATCAATCCACCATCATCAAGCATAGCCACTTTGCATTGTAGGCGAAGGATTTGCTCCGTGACATCATTTTGGTGGCGCTGAATATCGATTGAAGAAAGGATCGAGATTGAAGAGAAGGATCCGAGAGCACCCCAACTCATCTTCTCTCACATTCCACACTATTCAAAGAAACTCACACACGCATTCAGTTCCCACTCAAACCTTCTTTGATTCCCAAAAGTCCATTTTGTCTCTCTCGCTTTCTTTAATGGTAGGAAGAGGCAAATCTCTCATCGCAAGCACCGCCAAGAAGAGCACATCTCGGAGCAGCAAGGCTAGTCTCCAATTCCCCGTCGGCGGTATCGCCCATTTCCTCAAAACTAGCAAGTACACCAAACGCGTCGACAGTGACGCCCTTGTCTACCTCACCGCCGTCCTCGAGTATCTCACCGCCGAGGTCGGTTTTCTGATTTTGACAATTACAAATTCTGTTACTTTCGTTTCTTTTAAAAGTAAAAGTTTACTTCTTTGTTATCAATTTTAAAAAGAAGTCTTGTGCAGTGAATTTTTCCTTTTTTTTAGGTTTTGGAATTGGCTGCGAATGCAGCAAGAGACAACAAGAAGACACGCATGGTGCCACGTCATGTCTAGTTGGCGGTGAGGAACGACGAGGAACCGAGTAAGCTTCTTGGGTTTGTGACCATCACAAACGGTGGTGTTTTGCCCAACATTCACAACATGCTATTGCCTAAGAAAACCAACGCTGGTTCCAAAAGCGGCCCAATCGATGACTAGACCGAAGGAGCTTTCTCAAAGATCTATTTTTAATCTTGATTTGTTTTTAATCCGGTCAATATGATTTTTCAATTTCATCTAAGGGGAAAACTTTTTTTTTTTTTAATTTTTAATTAAAAACATGTCACATCATTTAAAAAAATGTCAAGTCATTGTTCCGTTAGCCATGTAAGTAACATCGTTAACAACAGTTAGTAAAAGGACCAATACAACTCAGTTTTAAAACTTAAGGGACTAATTGTGCTCGCTTCAAACTTGAGGGACCAATTACACACACATGGTAAACTTCGGGGACCAACAGTGTAGTTTCGCCTAAAATAAATGATATGACCTAGTTCTCTCTATGACTATATTAGTTAATTCTCAGATCCCAAACCTTAATACATTGGCTCTTCTTATCTTCTTCTCAAAAAAAAAAAAAAAAAAAAAAAAAAAAAAAAAAAAAACCAACTTTAGGCCCAAATAATCAAGCCCAAGATCTCTTATTAAAATTAAGGTAAAAATATCCATCTACCCATCACATTTAATTAAAAGAAGTGTTACTTGATTCTCAAAAAAAAAAAAAAATGTTCTATAATATTTATACTACAAATTTTATGTGGTAAGTTTTTCTTGGTTCTAATTTGAACCCACTACTTAAATTATTTTTTACCCACTAATAATAATGATCGTTAATAACTTGCTACTTAAAATTTGTTGTGAAAATATTGTGCACATTTCATCTTTTTAATTTAAATCCAAATTATTAAAACTATTTACAAACTTTCAACTTTGTATTTGTGGTTGATGTTTTCTCTATAGGGGTGAAGGTTTCTAGTGCCTTTTTACCCTGGATACAATACGATTCGGACACATATTTAGTTTTGGACACGTGACTACAGTTTAGTGTGCTCAGTGCAAAAAGCACTAGACACAAGCCATATCCTTCTTTATGTGACATTTCTCATGGAAACACTCCATCAAGGAAAATGAGTATAAACAATAATCACACGGGTAAACATGCCACACGTCCAAGTGTGTCACACTAAAACACGCCATATTCATGAGTTCATGTTTCAAATTTGATCCTATAAGAAAAATCTAATAAAATCTCGTCCTTTCTATTAAACTTATCAAAAGTTTTGTAAACTTTTCAATGTTTTCATATAGGACAAATTTATGAACAAGGGTTCATTTCATATATTCATGTTTGATTAGAGCGGATGTTAAAGGTTCAAATCTTATTATATGGGACAAATCTATTTCAAATCTTCCTATCAAAAGTTTGTTGAACTTCCTATATGGGACAAAGCTATTTAAAAGTTAAAAGACAAATTTACAAAAAGAGTCAATTTCATGTTTTAAATCAGATATTACAAATTTAAAAGGATATCTAGTGTCATATCAATGATATCATTTAAAAATTTAAATAATTTAACTGTTTATACTAGGTCAATGTAATAAAATCTTAACTACAAAATAGACTCTTTCTACTTCATTCCACATCACACAATTTACACTTGAAAAAAATCCTATGAATAATATAGTATCAAATGGCCTATATATTAAAAATAATTAAATAAAAGAGTATCAAATGGTTCTAACTTCTACGTCGCTAATTTTCAGGATTTTAATTTCATTCTTATGAATCTTTCCCCTGATAACCAAACCTGTCTACTTGAACAATTGGCTGGGTTTGTGGTCCTAGTCTCCATTTGATCAACTTTGATTTTAGCAAGTCGTGGCATAACATAACAATTTTTGGTTACATATTTGAAAGGATGGTAGTGTAAAATACAATCCAAGTTCGGATCCTCGAGGTAATAAGATTATCAGCATCACTCGTCCTCTTTATCCCCTTTGTTTATTAAAAAAATACACATGATATTAGTATTCACTAGGAAGCCAATTTTTTTTTGTTGATTTCTGTTTGCAAGAGGAGATGCTAGATACTACTCAAGCCATGTTAGGTCCCATTTAAATTGTTTAAATAGTCAAGTTTGGTCATAGGAAATTGCCTAAACTCAGCATTGGTTTAGGGGTGGGAGAGGCAACATTCCACTACTTGACTAGCCCTATTAGTGGCAGGACAAAGCTTGGTTTCATGCCTATAATGTATTTGACCTGTTGTGATGATTACACGTGATTAAAAATGAATATAGTTACAAATGAACACGTGTCATTGTCACAATGCACTGAATTAGACCTAATACTTAATAATACCATCCTAAATTGAAGTTAACTATCTTATCCAGTAATTTGATCAAAAACTTGATTTTAATAATTCTTTTCCTTCACACAAATGAGTTGGTGCCATGGTGGCCTAACTTGAGCTAGACGTACTTCACCTCCATTTGGGCCAATAGGTAACTTTAAAAGTTGGCTAAGACTTCACACTCTTCCCTTGCTATTCCCAGCTGCATTCCATTGAAAAGTTTTTAGACCAGTTATTGCATATATAGCCAAAGACCATTTTCTTTGATCTCTAAATTTAAACAAGAGCACCGAAGCTATTCTCTTTCAGTTGGGTGCCTTTGTTTGCACATGCACCATTGCACCTCAGTTAACATACGAAATGAAAGGCCTATTTTGTGTGGTCAAGATAATTGGGCTTGCACCAAACAGCAAGATTAAAAGGGCCAAAAAGAAGTGGGGGAAAATGTGAGATTGAAAAGGAAGTTGGGTCGTATATGACACATCAAGCATCTTAGTGGGTTCTCATATCATGGCTATTTTGTACATCTTACCGAAGCTTCTGATTTTTGCATTATTGCCCATAATGAGCAGGCATCGTATCATAATTCAGCCTTTTGGTATAAACGTGTGTGAAATGAATGAATGATATTTCCTAGTTCTCTATCGGATTGAGATAAGGTGCAATACCTAAGTGGTAGGGTATTGCACCTGATGCAATTGGTGCGAGTGGCTGAGATATAAAATTATAAAGAGCAGTTTTAAATTTCAACCATTTAATAAAAATATAAAAATAAAAATAAAAAGTAAAAAAGTAAGATTGATAAAAATAATTAAAAATAATAATAATAAAAAATAGTGAGAGAGAGGGGATTAAGTACATGGTGCAATTGCATAAACCAATTGCACTGGATCTCAATCCTTCTCTATAGGACTATATTAGTTAATTCTCATACCCCAAATTTTAGCATTACTGCACATGTTGGGCAAGCATCATATTATAATTTAGCTTTTTTTGGTTGGTATTAAGGTGTGTGAAATGAAAGATATTACCTACTACTATATTAGTTAATTCTCAGATCCCAAACCTTGATAACTTGGCTCAAATATTTCAGTGGAAAAAAAAAAAAAACACCTTTAGGCCTAAATAATCAAGCCCAAACGATCAAAACTATTTTACACACTTGCAAAATTGTAAGAAATAAGAGTGTTTAAATATAAAGAAGAAAATAAAATAACATAGAAGGAGATAAGTAAAAAATTAACGATCTTGGATGACCCTTCTCCACAAAACAAAATTCTAAACCAATACTTCTTTGCTATTAAGAATTATGATTCATAAAGAACACTATACACACACACACATTAGCCTTGAAATTATCTTTAAAACCACATTAGCTTATAGTATTACTAAAATAAAAGTTTGGCTTCAAACTAGTTTGGAGTTATCTTACTCCAACTCTCCAACCCATGATTAGGCCTATCCACGGGTCGGGTCGGTTCGAGTTTGGGCCTGAACCGAACTCAACCCGTTTGAATCGGGTGGATGAATCTTAGACCCGTATCCGACCGAATAGTCGGTCGGATCCGGTGCTTCGGGTCACCGGATGGGCGGGTTGGAGTTGTCGGTTAGGCGGGTTGGGCCATTAATATGGGCACGAGTTTTTGAACTTCTATGAAATTTTTGTTGGTAAAATTTTATCAGCCCTTTTAGCCCACTTTTAGCCCAAATTAAGGAGTTGGCAGTTTTAAAAATTATTTGGGTGTCATAATTTTTGAACTTTCCATATAAAACAGATTGGGCCTCCGTTTTCCCTAATTTTTTTTAAAAAAATGGGGCTTTCAACTAAACTAAAATTAAGCAACTTCACTTCCAAATATATTGGGCCTTTGAACAAAAACTTCCTGGAAAAATAACCTCACCAAAGGTCACAAAATAAGCCAATTTCTACCAATTGTTAAGCATTAAATATCCTGAACAAAATACCCCACAACAACACAAAATAAACCTATTTTTACAACATCCGTTCAGCCTCCACACATGGACCACAAAAACTAAACTCATTAATATATATTGTAAAACCTAAACAAAGAGCACAACACAAGTAACACACAAAATCCTATTTTCACCAATTGTGACTTGTTAAACGACCACATTGACTACCCAAAAATTACCACAACAAATAACCTGGACAAAATAGCAAAACAATACACAAAACGTGTATTTCCATTCCAACAACCACACAACAAGTGATTAATTATAAGGCAGTAAAATCAATGTTTCCACAAGGCAGTAAATCATAAGGCGACAACCTTCTTTGGCTATACAATGTTCCCAACAATATAATTAATTACAAATTATAAAATACCACAGGTATTTCCAAAAAAATAGCTTTTCCCAAACATTAAATGACAAATTCTCAAGCTTATAACTAATAGAAAAGAAAACCTATATGATTCCTAGGATTTCTTTCCTATAAGCATTAAGACTAGTATTGTTAGAAAAGCAATTTACAAAAAAAGCTTCCAAAATGTTCCCAAAAGGTTACGCCTCCTTTACAAAATAAGTGATTCCGCCTACAAAAGACAAAAAAATATTTAACAAATAATACATTACTACCAAATACAAGACCAAATATAAAGGGCAGCAAGCCAACAAGCTTATAATAAAGAAGAGGCCAAAGACAGTAACATACCAAGTCGGTTATCAATCTTCAACACTAATTATAGGTCGTTTGCCTAAGCTAGAACCCAAGTTGGAGCTGGTACTTGCTGATGCACTTGATGATGACTGTTGATTTAAAACTAGAAAAGAAAAGGAAATAAATACAACATATTAAATTTTGTTTGAACATGAGACATAGACTATAGGTTCTAGAATTTAAACATATTACCTAAATCATGAAATTCCTCCTCCAATGCCTCAACCTCATCCCTTGATTGGCGATGAGAAATTGGTATTGTGGCTTGAAGCCAATTTTGTGCACATACAAGGTTTTGAACCATGAGAGGAGAGAGAGAACTTGAAATGGATCAACAATGCAGCCTCCGGTCTTTGAATGTCGACTCGGATGCAGTGATGAAACTGGTACAACCAGCACATCCTTAACCACTTTAGACAACATTGGGTACCTACTAGAATTGTCCTTCCACCACCCCAACACCTCAAAATTCACATCCCTTCTACCATCACAATTTTCAGCTAAATACTTGTCAACCTCATTACTACAACCTATAGATTGCTCGACTTCTAAGAAAAGCTCATATCGAGAGTGAACCATCACATATGGATCACTTGCATCACCTACCATTGGTGTCCTCTCACCCCCACTTGGTTCTTGCACATTTGGTGAATTAACAGAACAAAAAAAAAGTATACAACTTCATCAAAAGAGTTTTCACCTTATCAACCATCACATTCCCCACTTCATTCCCATAAATTTCAGAAAAAGAGAACTTCAAAAACCTCAATTTTTTTCGTGGATCAAGAACAACAGCCACATACAAAAGAGGATTAATTTTATCACCTTCCCCCCAGTACTTCTCAAATTTAGTTTGCATGTTTGTGGCTGTGTTTTTCAAGAGGGTGTTTTGGGATTTAACTAAATGAGAAATACTCTCTGAATAACAAAGATCTCATCAAAAAAAGGCATTTGAGGTCACATACAAAGAGCTAGAGAACTTCTTTGTTGCATTGTAAAAAAGTCTCAAGAAAGTCACAAATGCCCTACAATTTTGGAAATCACTCATACAAGGAGATCCCAAACCACCACTATCTTCCTTGCTCCTAAAATATGATGAATAACCATCATCTTCAAAGTCCATCCTAAGGAATACTTTCTCGAATTTTTCAATGAGTTTCTAACATAAGGTAAGTTGAGTTCCACCTAGTAGGTACATCTAAACAAAGAAGACTCTTGGACTCCATACCTAACCTCTCCATAAAATTCCTAAAGGTTTGATTTCTATTGGCGAGAACTTCACATACCTCACGACTTCACGCACCCTAGCAACAGATGCATCAATTTCTTTCAAACCCTCCCCAACAATGAGATTTAGGATATGGACACAACACCTCATGTGCATTAACTCATTTCCTAAAACTATCCCATTCCAATCTTTTGTTACCCTTTGTAAAAATTTAATTGTGGTTAAATTGGAACTAGCATTATCCTTTGTCAAAGTGAATATGACATCAATACCCCACTCACGCAAAGACATCTCAATCTTTCTACCTATAGTCTCCCCTTATGATCTTCAACTTGACAAAAATTTAAAATTCTCTTATGCAACTTCCAAGCATCATCAATAAAGTGACATGTGAGACACATATAATTCAAATTTTGTAGAAAAGTCCATGTGTGTGTAGTAAGACACACCCTACAACCCTTCAAGGATTTCCTTAGCTTCTCTCTCTCACTATTATAAATTCCAATCACATCTCTAGCCACAGTTTGTCGAGATGGAATATCTTTTAAACGAAGCTTAGATTGTAAGGTAGTTACATATTTCTTAAACCCATAACCCTCAACACACCTAAAAGGCAACTCATCAATTATTATCATTTCAGCTAGTGCCTTTCTAGAAGCCTCAAGAGAAAAAGTTGTTGACACAAGTTTGAACCCTTCAACTCCATCATTTTTGGGTTCAAAAGCTAAGGTTTTCTGCCCTTTATCTTCTTTATTAGGGTTCTTAGGACAGATTGTCACATGAGCTAACAAATTACTAGTACCACAACTCTTACTATCACCCAGATATGATTTTTTACAATAATTACATACAGCCATAGTGACACCCTCGTCTACCTTTACTTTTTCAAAATGATTCCAAGCTAAAGACTTTTTCCTACCACTACCAATACCAGTCTTACTCACTACACTAGGTGGAACTAGGAGCAACTCACCATCGTAGCTTCGACTTGGGTTGTAGCAAACAACCTCTTGGGTGGCGATAAGCGGTAGCACCATCCGCTTAGGTGGCAATAGCACCATCCGCTTGTGTAGAAACAAAGGGAACATTAGTGGAGGAATCCATCACCTAAAAAATCAAACATAGAAAATAGCAAACTAACAATTAATAATAATAATCAAACAAACCAAAAAGGAAAATCTTTGATGCTTGAATCTAGATAATGACATTCTACATAAAACTCTAAAAAAAAAAAAAAGAACAAAATCCCAACTTTTAACACAAAACACAAAGGGAAACAAAAATCATACCTTAAAGAAACTAGGGGTGTTGGAGTTATGAATTTGAAGACTGAAAACCCCACTTGGACAACTTTCAATTCTGAGTAAAATTAAAATAGGAACAGAATTAATCAAACAAATAAACAAAGAACAAAAAACTTGGGAGTTTATTTGATTTTTAACAGATATAAATTTTACTAAATAATAAAAAGCTGAAACATTGAACACATCCACAATGACTTAAGTTACATGCATCAACTCTACGTCTCTAACAAAAAAAGAACAAAATCCCAACTTTGAACACAAAACACAAAGGGAAACAAAAATCATACCTTAAAGAAACTAGGGGTGTTGGAGTTATGAATTTGAAGACTGAAAACCCCACTTGGACAACTTTCAATTCTGAGTAAAATTAAAATAGGAACAGAATTAATCAAACAAATAAACAAAGAACAAAAAACTTGGGAGTTTATTTGATTTTTAACAAGATATAAATTTTACTAAATAATAAAAGTGAAACATTGAACACATCCACAATGACTTAAGTTACATGCATCAACTCTACGTCTCTAACAAAAAAAGAACAAAATCCCAACTTTGAACACAAAAATCAAAGGGAAACAAAAATCATACCTTAAAAAACCGTGGGTGTTAATTTCAAGTTTGAAGACTGAAAACCCCACATGTACAACTTTCAATTCATGAATAAAATTTAAATAGGAACAAAATTAATCAAACAACTAAAGTTCTTGAACAAAGAACAAAGAACAAAAGTAAATGGTTAAGGTTTCAACTATTTCTAGTTAGGGTTTCAAATTATAAAACTTAGGGTTTATTTGATTTTAACAATAGATTTTCATAACATATATAATCAATGAGAGACTGAAAAAAAGAGAGATGAGAAAAGGAGAACACATACCCTAGGTTCAACCCATATGATCGGCGCGGGGAGAGGAGTGGGCTGGTGGTGGCGGCGGCAGCGGCTAGGTGTGAAGAACTTGTAGTGAGAAGCTAGGGTTTGGACCTTGGAGTAGAGAGAGGCAAAGTGAGCGAGAGTTTGAGAGTGTGGTCATTCATTGGTGAGAAGACCGAAGATGCAAGTTTAAAGAGTGAAGATTGAAGACTGATGAAGATTTGAGATTTCGTATGAAATTGGTGAAGGGACTGTAGAGATTAGAGAGTGAGAGACAGAGAGCATTCGTGTGAGACTAGAGGATTTGGTGAAGAGATTCCAGGTTTTGAGGATTTGAGATTGAAATAGAGAGAGAGAGAGATACAGAGAACGTTACTTTGAGAGTGAGAGATATGAGATTGCGATTAGAGAGAGAGAGAGAGTGAGTGAGGTCCGAGGCCGTGGATATGGTGAGAGAGTGATTAGGTGAAGAATGAAGAGAGATTGAGGCCGTTGATGACATGTTGATCACTTGATCTTGATTCGGTGAAGACCGAACTCTGAAGAGTGAGAGAGAGTGTTGGGATATGAGATTAAGATTGAGATATCTAATCAAATATCTCATCTTTAATTGTGACCGTTAGATTTTGATATTAGTTTAATTTTAACCGTTGATTTTGATATCTCTGACTCTCTGTGCTGTGCTAGGGGTTGTCTTGCTATAGAGTAGACTGAGTAGTATATTTATAACCGTTGATCTTAAACAGCTATTTTTCTAAAAAAAAAAAAAAAAAAAAAGATTTAAATGGTTGGATTTGAAATTGGGAAGTTGTGCCCAAAAATGGTTGATCGTAGATTCAAAGACATTACCCACTAACCGGATGACATGACTTATATCGATGAATGGACTATGGTGGAGAGTGGTTTATTATTTTATTTTACCAAATATTCGGTCGGGTCGGGTTATTCGGATTTTTTATTGTGTAACTCGAAACCCGAACCGATTATTCGGTTCCTCTTAAAACAACAATCGTATCCGACCCGTATATGCACTCGGATTCACCCGTGGACCTTCGGATCGGGCGGATATGGTCGGGCGGGTCGGATTACACGGGTCATTTGGATAGGCCTACACTTGATCTTGATTCGGTGAAAACTGAAAACCGAACTCTGAAGAGTGAGAGAGAGTGTTGGGATATGAGAATAAGATTGAGATATCTAATCAAATATTTCATCTTTAATTGTGACCGTTAGATTTTGATATTAGTTTAATTTTAACCGTTGATTTTGATATCTCGACTCTCTGTCTTTGTGCTAGGCTACATCTATCTGTCAGAGAGTAGACCGAGTAGTATATTTATAATCATTGATCTTAAACAGCTATTTCTTAGAAAAAAAAAAAAGATTTAAATGGTTGGATTTGAAATTGGGAAGTTGTGACCAAAAATGGTTGATCGCCAGATTCAAAGACGTTACCTACTAACCGAGATGACATGACTTATATCGATCGAGTGGATGTGGTGGAGAGTGGTTTATTATTTTATTTTACCAAATATTCGGTCGGGTCGGGTTATTCAGATTTTTTATTGTGTAACCCGAAACCGGAACCGATTATTCGGTTCCTCTTAAAACAACAACCGTATCCGACCTGTATATGCACTCGGATTCACCCGTGGACCTTCGGGTCGGGCGGATATGGTCGGGTGGGTCGGATTACACGGGTCGCCGGACAGGCCTACACTTGATCTTGATTCGGTGAAGACCGAACTCTGAAGAGTGAAAGAGAGTGTTGGGATATGAGATTAAGATTGAGATATCTAATCAAATATTTCATCTTTAATTGTGACCATTAGATTTTGATATTAGTTTAATTTTAACCGTTGATTTTGATATCTCGACGACTCTGTCTTTGTGCTAGGGGTCTTCTTTCAGAGAGTAGACTCGAGTAGTATATTTATAATCGTTGATCTTAAACAGCTATTTCTTAGAAAAAAAAAAAAAACAATTTAAATGGTTGGATTTGAAATTGGGAAGTTGTGCCCAAAAATGGTTGATCGCCATTCAAAGACGTTACCCACTAATCAGATGACATGACTTATATCGATCGAGTGGACTGTGGTGGAGAGTGGTTTATTATTTTATTTTACCAAATATTCGGTCGGGTCGGGTTATTCGGATTTTTTATTGTGTAACCCGAAACCCAAACCGATTATTCGGTTCCTCTTAAAACAACAACCGTATCCGACCCGTATATGCACTCGAATTCACCCGTGGACCTTTGGGTCGGGCGAATATGGTCGGGCGGGTCGGATTACACGGGTCATTGGACAGGCCTACCCATGATATGGGTTTAAAAAAAATCATTAATGTGTAGTTTCAGTTACTATAAACACTTTATTTTGTTCCTTAATTATGATAAGTACACTTTTGCGCATGCATCTCCCTATTGATGAATAAATTAAAGAACGCGTATAAATTCTCAAATCACTCTCTTATTTGTTGTGTTAACTTTTGTTTGCGATTTTATCGTTCTATCATTTTCACCTCTATTTATCATATTCTCAATTTCATAAAAATGTGCAAAAATCCTCATTTCAAAAAATGTGCAAAAATCCTCCGTCGCCACTGCCATCGTTCATCACCAAACTCATATAAGGAAATGCTAGCTGGGTATACCTCTAAACTCACCACTCTATCTTTGCATTTCTCTGTTGATTTGGAAGTCTTGATTTTGGTTTGAAATGGTTAATCATAGAAACTTGGGATGTCTAGAACTGAAGGATGAGTTTCTGTACACCACACTACTGCTTCCATCACTAAGATCAAGCAATTGGTCATATGAATCTATTAACAAGTATTGTATGTTATCTATTTGTTAAGGTCAAGCAATTAGTCAAATGTGTGTGTGAGATGGAAGGGATATATAGTCCCAATCAAATATCCAATGCATCTTATATACTTTTATATTTGCCATCAATAATCCGGTGCAATGCACACATAGTAGCATGTAAGTTGCACTTCTTTACAAACGCCCATAATGTATGATTCAAGCAACGGTAACAGTGGAGATTTTTTTTTTTTTTTTTTTTTTTTTTTGAAAAGGTAACATTAGAAGATTGATTAAATTGCAACGGTAACATGAAGATCGAAATTTGAATGATAATAAAGCTAGCCGTTACAATAGCTGATGGACTCACTCATGTCTGATATGAAGGAATACAAATTGC
Source organism: Quercus dentata (assembly GCA_028216015.1). Lineage (NCBI taxonomy): Eukaryota > Viridiplantae > Streptophyta > Magnoliopsida > Fagales > Fagaceae > Quercus > Quercus dentata. The sequence goes on from CP116448.1 coordinate 17,155,839, forward strand.
ATATTGGGCTAAGCGTTAGACAACACTACTTTCTTGTGGCCCAAAGAATATCTTCGGTTGCGAGAAACTTTTGTTGGTGCGGGCTTCCTCAATTAGCCGAAGCCAACAACTCAAAAGAAATCTACATAATGTTTGGATCTTCCTAGAAGCCGAAGCCCACACATTTCCTCAAAGGACATCCCCATTAATTTTATCAGCGACTGGACTTGAAAAAATTGCTATTAATGAGGCTCTCATTCCATGCTTGGAGATCTTTGTCAAACAGATTTTTTTTTTTTTTTTTTTGGGGGTAAGAAGGAGGTTTATTTATATAATGGAGCTAGTACATCTAATTTGTCCAAGAGATACCCGTGAAAGGTGTCCAAATATAGAAACTAATAGGCACTCATGTGAAGTCTCTATACACAAAAAGTTTCATACATATTTACAAAATACAAAAAATGGACAATCAGTAAACATTTTCAAAAAGCTAGCTTGATTAATCAGGTCCATTTTACTATTCTAATGTTCTTCACCTCAATATTGCAGCCACTCTCCACTTCATTCCTTGCAAATCAAGTGATGAGCTACATGATGCTCCACCAAATGAATGATGAGTTCATTCAAACCCAAATTTGCTTCAAGGGACAATGTCTTTGGGAATTATTTACAATTGAATATGAAAGTTCCAATAGTGTATAAAACACCAATGAATGTTTAGACCCCTAAAAACAAAAATACCAACACAAGCTTATACACAAACAATATATGTGCGGAATGATAAATATAAGCTAAACCCAAATTGATAAAATACTCTAAACCATAGTTAATCACAAACACAACAGCAATTAAAAGGTAAAGAGCAAAGGAAGAAAGATGCAAATACAAGGATAACACGATGATGTGTTATCAAAGAGGAAACCAAAGAACTCGACTAAAAACCTCTCCGCCGCACACCCTTGGTGCGGTGGTCACCGCACAAGTATAAGTGCTTGTAGGTGTGGGGGGTAAGAGCCGAGGTTCAAGTCTTCAGGAGGAAACTTCACACACATATATACTTAGATTAGGTTAGAGTAGAAATTATATCTTGTATTAAAAAAAAAAAAAATTATCAAAATTTTTGTAAACTTTGAATACAGGAAAATTCTATTTAAAAGTTAAAAGACAAATTTTCAAAAAAAGTGTCCATTTTATGTTTTAAATTAGATATGCCAAAATTAAAAGGGTATTTAGTGTCATATCAATGATATCATTTTAAATTTTAAATAATTTGACAGTCTATATATTAAATCCATGAAATAAAATCTTAATTGCGATTGAAATGGACCCTTTCCACTTCTCCTTCCATATAACAATTTACACTTATAAAAATAAATCCAACGAACTATCAAATGGTTCTATGTCGCTAATTTTCAGTATTTTAATTTCTTTCTTATGAATTTATCCCCTGATAGCTAAACGTATCTACTTGAGCAATTGGCTGGGTAATTTGTGGTCCAAGTCTCTATTTGATCAACTTTGATTATAGCAAGTCGTAGCATAACATAACATTCTTGGTTACCTATATCATGAAAGGATCTGACTGTAAAATATGTTCCAAGTTCGGATCCTTGAGCTGATAAGATCATCACTATTACTCGTCCTTTTCATATCCCGTTCCTTAAAAAAAAAAAAAAAAAAAAAAAAAAAAAAACCTAGGCACTAGTAGCCTTATATTTGTCCAAGCCATTTTAGGTCCCATTTAGTTAAATTGTTTAAATAGTCTAGTTTGGTCATAGGTATGGTATTTTATTATTTTATTTTATTTTATTTTGATCCATAAGGAATTAAGACATGCGTCACAACAATTTCACAATATCTCTATGTATACATTTATATTTTTGACACATAAAAATTGGCAAATTTAGTACACATTTACAAAATTTGTATAATAGTTACCATTTTTTGTGCAAATGTGTGTAATATTAACCATTTTTGTGTATTTACAATGTAAACTTGCATTACAAGTACAAAGTAAACATATAAAGATCTTAAAAAAAACAAAAAACAAAAACAAAAACAAAGCTCAAACCAAGTAGCATACTTAAAAAAAAAAAAAAAAAAAAAAAAAAAAAAAAAGTGCACCTCACTAATTGAATAAACCAAAAAAACACTATTCATGGGCTCTTTTTATATAGTTAATATAGATAGAAAAAGCACAAACTGATGACTAAAAAAATTTTTGTTGTTTTAGTATAACAATATATATATATATATATATATATATATATATATATATATATATATGATAGCTCATATAAATATTAAAAAAAAAAAAAAAAAAAAAAAAGAAAGAGCAAAAACAGATGACTAAAAAAAAAAGTTAATGAAGTGATGAATAGTACATATTGAACAAATCAAAAAGTATTGTAGCTTTTACACACTCACACAACAAATGTTATGGCATTTTCACAAAACATTTATTTTCTGTTGTGGTTAGTCACGGTTTCATATTTTATTATTTTATTTCGACCTATAAGAAATTGATACCTGAATAATTGTAAAAATATTGCAAAATTTCTTGTGTTAGTATAACAATATATATGCCATTGCTAGCTCAAATAAATATTTAAAAGGAAAAAAAAAAAACACGAACAGGATGATTGGAAAAAAAAAAAAAAAAGTACTTGAACAAACCACGCGCTTTTTATATTGGTCACAGTCTCATATTTTATTATTTTATTTCAACCTATAAGAAATTAACACCTCAATAATAGTGAAAATATTGCAAAATTTCTTGTGTTAGTATAACGATATATATGTCATTGCTAGCTCAAATAAATATTTAAAAAAAAAAAAAAAAAAAACATGAACAGATGACTAAAAAAAAAAAAAATGTTGTAGGCATTGTAGCTACAATGCCACTTGAACAAGACAAAGTGGCATTGTCGCACGCACGCATTCACACTTTTTATATATAAGAAATTGTTGTGAATGTAGCATTTCTTTTTCCACAATACCTTTAGTTTTAATTGTGGTTGGTTCTTGTATGATATTTTATTTTGACCTATAAGAAATTAACATCTCAACAATAGTGAAAATATGTGACAATTTATTGTATTAACTAACATGTCTATATTAAAAAAAAAAAAAAAAGGAGTGGACTAGACGATATTAATTGAAGGGGGAAAAAAAGCAGCGAAACAATGCAAGAGGACCAAATAAACCAAGTTACTATAGTTTTACTGTAGCTATAGCGCATTGGTGCTACCATAGCAAACCTACTATAGCTTTTCTCATTCACGCTTTTTATATATAGATTTACTTTTTTTGCAACTATGTATAATATTTGCCACTTTTTATATGTCTACAACATAAGCTCAAAAAGTAAATATATAAAGATTTAAAAAAATAATTTAAAAAAAAAAAAAACACAAGAAAAAAAGTCTGGCGTACTTTTAAAAAAAAAAAAAAAAAAAAGGATTGAATAAACGAAAATCACTATTTTTAGAGCATTTGCTCTTTTTTTTTTTTTTTTTTTTTTTTTTTTTTTTTTTGAAACCAGAACCAAATGAATTTCATTAATGCAGAATACTAGAATCCAAATACGAGCATTAATCTGTTGGTGGAGGATCCTCCTTCAACCATATAGTTTCATTATCGAGATAATCTAGCAAATCTAGCCAAAGCATGAGCAACGCTATTGGCACTACACCTAACACAATTGGTCGAAAAGGATCTAAAACCTGCGGTCAAGCACCAAATATCCTCATAAATAAACCCAAGACGAGATAAATCTGGTTGAGCCCGTGATACTGTCTTCATCACCATTACATTATCCCCTTCCAGAATCACCTCCATAAAACTAGCATCTATAGCAAATTCAAGAGCATTGCGGCAAGCCAGCACCTCCACCTCTTCACTATCCCTCACAGCTCCACCCTTAACCGAAATAGCAGCCATCACTTCGCCATTCCCAGTACGAACCACAGCCCCATAACCCGAAGCAGCTCCATTGTTAAAACAAGCTCCATCAAAGTTCAGCTTGAATAAATTTCCTTGCGGTGGTTGCCATACTTGACATGTGAAGCTTGGAATCACAGTACACTTAGATGCTCTGCGCTTCATTAAACTCTCTCAAATAATCCAAAGCCCGCTGGTAAGACCGTGATGGGTGTTGGAAGGCACCATCATGCAAGACGTGTTCTGCTGAAGCCAAATTTGCCAACAGATCACCCAAAATAAATCCAACTCCTCCAATGAAAACCTCGGCATGAGACTAGAAACCAGCTGCCCAAAATCCACTTGCTTAGTACCAAATTTTTGAAACCTGATTGCATTGCCGGCCCAAACGTCCTGTGCCGCCCCACACTCCCAAAGCACATGCAATACGGTTTCATTAGCTCTATGACAGAAAAAGCAACGTGTATCCTCCAACACCCTCCTACGAACCAGGTTATCCTTTGTAGGCAAGATATTAAGGCATGCTTTCCAGGAAAAATTTTTAACCTTATTTGGAACCTTTGCCTTCCGGATCCGAGACCACAAGGAAGTATTTGATCTTTGTTAACGTGTATAATGTTGTAGGCTTTAGGCCTAGCTAGATTATTTGTATAGCACACATTCTTGTACTACATTGTTACTTGTACTATACACATATTTACTTGTCTTTGCACTCATATGCCTCCTATATAAAGGCACTCGTGTATATTCTTTGATCATGAAATACAATACTACTGATTTGATATTTCTAACATGGTATCAAAGCCACCGCTCCGACATTTTCTTAGTAGTCTTGTCTTTATTGGTGTTACTCCATTCTCAACATTGCTTCCGCCGTCACAATAGTCGCCGTGACCTTTTTTTGTTGAACCTCTAACATCTTCCAGCCATTGTCTTTGGGTTCCACACCTGTAGTCGCCACCGTTGAGGAGTCCTACATCGCACAGACCACTGCACGTGTCATCACCGCCGTGAATATTGCTCCGATCATGTTTTCGTAGGTATTACTAAGATCGTCTTGCGCCGATCTACACGTTGGTAGAAGCCTCACGACCATCGAAGACTACACATGCCCTCACACTTCGCCCAAAGTTTCTACGTCAAAGCTCACGCCCCACATGCGCCCTACGCGCCGTCATCGATTCCACGTTAGCCCTAACTTAAGTCAGCATCTAGCCATCTGCCGACGTCAGCACCACGTCATCTCCGCTGATTGTTGACCATGTTGACTTTGACCGTTGACCAGACCGTTGACTTTGATCGTTGACTTTTCTCAAGAGTTGACTTTTTTGCGGTCCGATTCTCCTTACCCAATTTTTCGCATAGGTTTCATTTTTGCAGATCTGTTTTTGCATATTATGTCTCTAAATGGATAAAATGGATATTTTTCTTCCTCATCGCATCAATGCTATATTGGGGGGAATAAGAATTACTTATCTTGGTCTTAAGCTATGTGTAGTTTTCTTAAGGGTCATATGCTCTAGCAATATTGTACTAGTGCAATCACTATTCCTATCAAGGGGGCAAGTGAAGAAGATGTCGCCTTCCTCGGTCACATGATTGAATGGGATAGTCACAACCACATGATCTTCACATGGATTGAGAACACTTCCATTCCCTCCATCTCCAATCTGTTGGGCGACTTTGATGATGCAAAATCAGCGTGGGATATGTTGGCCAAAAGGTACTCCACTACTCATGAATCCATGAAATATCAGTTAGTGCTTGAATTGTATCAACTTAGGCAAGAATCAAGACAATCCATCAATGACTACTATTATCGCCTTCGCTTCATTTGGGACCAAATTGACCTTTCTGATCTAACTTGGGCATGCTCTAAGGATGCTTAGTAATATGTTGCCATTATAGATGAATTTAGTCTTTATGAATTCCTGATGTCACTTCACAAGGACTTTGAGCCCATTCGAGGTCGACTTTTTAATCGTAGTCCTCCTCCCTCTCTTGATCTCTTCAGTAAACGAGTTGATTAGAGAAGAAACTTGTCTTGCAACCCTTTAAACCCATAATAAGCTCAATGTTTTGGCTATTACTCCTTCTACTCCACCCATAGAGCAACCTCAACAATCGGGTGATTCCTCCGGCTTTAGCAATCGTTGCAAGCAGACCAACAAAAAGTTCTACAACTATTGCAAGCATCTTGGCCGCACCATTGAGACTTGTTACCATCGCAACAAATCTGCTGCTTTGTTGCTAACATCGAGCCTACTCCGCCAATGCCTTCCATTTCAGCTGAGTCCTAGTCTTTGAATCAATTATCAACCTCTCCCTCATTGAACTACAAGATATCATAGCTCAGCCGTTCGTATGGTGGTAATGCATCTCTTTCCACCTTTGCTCTCTCGAGTTCTACCCGGTAAGTCTCAAACTTGGCTTTTTGATTCTACTTGTTGCAATCACGTGACACCTCACTCATACTTATTCTCCAAACTTAACCCCGCACCACATCCTCTTAATATTCATATAGTGATGGATTCACCATGCATGGAAATAGCCTAAGTTTTGTTTCGACCTCTAATCTCTTTGTTCCTGGGGTCTTTCATGTACTTGACCTATCCTATAATTTGTGCCCTGTGGGACAATTAGCTAAACTAAGATATCGTCTTATTTTTTACTATTTTGGGTGTATTGTGCAGGATTCATGGACAGGGTAAAAGCTTAGGACCATGCATGGAAATAGCCTAAGAGTTTGGGACCGGTCCTAGAGTTGGGCGTATGTTTCCCGTGGACAATCTTCATCTTCCACTGTTGCTCTTATTTTCGTTCTTGCTACAGCTGCTACGGTTTCTTCCTTACCTTCTCTCGCACTTTGGCATTCTCGTCTTGATCATGCACCATTTTCTCGGGTACAACAGTTAGCTTCTAAGGGTCTATTGGGTTCTGTGTCTAAAGACAATTTTGATTATATATACTTCATGCCGATTAGGAAAACAGCCCGCTTTGCCTTTCAATAACAAAGTGAATTCATCTCTAATAGTATTTTTGAGTTAACTCATTTTGATGTTTGGGGACCTTTTCCTGTTGCTAGTATTGGTAGATCTTAATATTTTATTGTTTTTATTGATGATTATTCTCGTTATAGTTGGATCTTTCCTATGCAATCTTCTTCGAAATTTTACCAATTGATAACGCCTTAAAATGTATACTTGTTATATATTTATATGGGCGTTATCTCCTTATTACTATGCTTAATTTGTATAATTAAGCCATGATTTACATTAGTCCCTATTATTTATCTTTACATAATTTCTTAAATAAGATGCTATTTATTGTGTGTAATTTTCTACTTTCAGAAATTATGTAAGAAAGATGAGTTTATAGGAATTTGTAAGAGAATGGAGGCCAAACTAGAATTAAAGTGGAGCTAAAGGACCATGCTTAAATGTCTAAGGAGGTGCAGCTAGAGTGTTTAGATCGTCTACCATGATTGGAAGTTTCAAATAAGGAAAGAAATCAAAGAAGCGAGAATCTGAAAAGGAAAAATCTGATTTGAGCACTGATCAGTATTTTGGGCATATCTCTCTCCTCAAAAATCCAATTGACACAAGGTCAGATGGGTTGGAACCGTGATTTAAATATCTACAACTTTCCAGTTTTGAATTTTTCAAAATTCTCAATTTTGATGGCCGAAATTAACTCACAAGTTACCATCAGTAAACTTGGACGAAAATTAAAATAGTAAATATTTTATTTTCTTTGGACACTTAGATATTAGGGTTTTGAAGGGAGGCTGTGGAGAACAAATTTTGGAGATAAAACCTTGTATTTTCCTTTCTCTAATGGCAGCCTAAACTCTTTGTTAGGGTTAGGGTTATGTTCCTTTTATACAATATGAATATTTAATGTAATACTTTCTAGGATTTTATCAACGACATATTTGATTGTTCAATTAGATTTCTTTTGATGTATTAGTTCTTCCATACTTTCAATAAGTTCAATCATGTTTTTCTTATTGTTTAGATGAATTTCTAATAGTTTCAAATAGAAATTAGGATTTAAAGTGAATGGATTTTTCTGAAAACTTTTCTAACCGCATTATCAATGAGGTTATCATGCGTTCTTGAATTGTCTCAGTTCAACCGAATCATAAGTTTTTAATTGTATAAGAACAATCAATTATGAAATAGATGTTTTCTTAGATCATAAAGAATTTCATATCGATATAGGAAAACACCCCAATGCCTTAGTATTTACATTATTGATTAAAATAAGTTTTTATTATTATTCTTGTTAACAATCACCAAGCAAAAGTATTTTTCTTCTTCACTCAAATTGTTATTTAATTATATTGTCTTTAAATTTACCCTGCTCCTTGTGGTTCGACCTCGGTACTCGAGAAATATATTGCTACGATCTTTTGCACTTGGGAGTGAGCAAGCACCAATATACGGTAACTTTGCAAAAATGGTTGAAACACAATTCTCCAAACATATCAAAAATTTTCGATCGATAATGCTCTCGAATATACTCAATATGCTTTTCAAGCTCTGTTACATTCCTATGGCATCGACGTCATCTAACTTGTCCAAGTACCTCTTAGCAAAATGGTCAAGCCAAAAGAAAATTTCGTCATATTCTTGACATTGTTCGTGCTCTTCTTTTTTTTTCGCAAAGCTCCTACCCCATTCTAGGGTGAAGCTATTTTTCATGCTGTTCATGCTATTAATCGCATTCCAAGCACCGTCATCCATAATTAGACTCCGTATGAGCATCTTTTTGGGTCACCCCCTGACTATCATCACCTTCGCTCCTTTGAATCTGCTTGTTTCATTCTTCTTGAGCCTCATGAGCACAACAAACTTGAGCCTCAATCTAAACTTTGTTGTTTCCTTGGTTATAGTGAAACTCAGAAAGGGTATCGGTGTTATGATCCTATCTCTCATCGTTTTCGTGTTTCCCATAATGTTGTCTTTTGGGAACACCACTTATTTGTTAAACTCTCTCACTTTTGTTCTTCCCCGATTACCTCCTCTATTTTAGAAATATTTCCAAATGAGTCTCATGTTCCTTCTACAAATACTCTTGATCCTCCTTTGGACTTCTCTGTTCACCTTCTAAATATTTTTGATGCTTCTCCTAGATAGGCCGAAGATGAACAGGTTCATGACGAGCTACCCCACCTTGAGCCAGGGTCCCCTACTCCCGCTCCGCCTTTGAAAATCCTCCACAAGACATTCCACCTCGCCACTCAACCGGGTAAGATCCATTTCTGCACATTTACTTGACTTTCATTGTTACACCGCCCTTGCTACACTCCACGAGCCTCACACCTATCGTAAGGCCTCCACCGACTCTTTATGGCAGATTACAATGAAAGAGGAATTTGATGCATTAACCAAAAACCATACTTGGGATCTGATTGCTCTCCCTCCTAGACAGTTTGTGGTTGGTTGTAAGTGAATCTATAAGATTAAGACTCGCTTTGATAGGTCCAATGAGCGCTGCAAGGCTCGTCTTGTTGTAAAAGGTTTTACACAGGAGTATGTGATTGATTATGAAGAGACCTTTGCTTTAGTTGCTCGTATCTTATCTGTTCGTGCCCTCTTAGCTGTTGCCGCTATTAGTAAATGAGATATTTTTCAGTTGGATGTTAAAAATGCCTTCCTTAATGGGGATCCGAGTGAAGAAGTCTATATGCAGCCTCCTCCTAGTCTCTCTATTGAATCAAACAAGATTTGTCACCTTCGATGTGCACTTTATGGCCTTAAACAAACTCCATGAGCTTGGTTTGCCAAGTTGACTCCACCATCTTTCGCTTGGGTTACACCGCCGGTCTTTATGATTCTGTCTTATTTCTTTGTCGCACCGATAAATGCACCATTTTACTTCTCCTATACGTGGATGATATGATCATAATCGGTGATGACGTCAATGGCATTCAAGAACTCAAGGATTTTCTCGAATTGACAATTTGAAATGAAAGATCTTAGACATCTCGGCTATTTCTTGGGTCTTGAAATCACTCATTCCACAGATGGTATTTATATTCCTCAAGCCAAGTATGCTCCCGACCTTTTGTCTCGAGTGGACTCACTGACAAAGAAGACTATTGACACTCTAGTTGAACTTAATGCGCATTTGACATCCTCGGGGATGAAAACCATTTTCTAATTCCTCTCTTCTGAGACGATTGGTTGGCAACCTAGTTTATCTCACAGTTACTTTTCCGGACATTTCCTATCTTTGTTCATCGGGTGAGCTAGTATATGTCGCTCTACGATTGACTCACTATGTTTCTTCATTCGCGTATTCTTCGATACTTGAAGGGCACTATCTTCCATGGCCTTTTCTACTCGGCTTAGTCTCCTCTTGTACTCCGTGCATTCTCTAATGTTGATTGGACAGAGATCCCATTGATCGTAAGTCCACTACGAGTTATTGCTTTCTCCTTAGTTCTTCTTTGATTTCTTGGCGAAGTAAGAAACAAATCTTTGTGACTCGCTCTAGTAATCGGCGAGAATATAGTGCCCTTCACGATACCATATCCGAGCTCCTTTGGCTATGATGGCTTTTTAAGAATTTAGGTGTGTCCACATCCCTCTGCTACTTCTCTTTATTGTGACAACCAGAGTGCTATTCATATTACTTACAATGATGTCTTTCATGAACGGACTAAACACATCGAGATTGATTGTCATTTTATCCATTATCATCTTGTCCATGGTGCTCTCAAGCTCTTCTTAGTCTTCTCCAAAGATCAACTTGCAGATATCTTCACCAAGTCACATCCTAAGGGACGCATTCGTGATTTGGTTGACAACCTCAAGCTAGTCTTACATCCACCTTGAGTTTGAAAGGGGCTGTTAACATGTATAATGTTGTGGGCTTTAGGCCCGACTAGATTATTTGTATAGCACACATTCTTGTACTGCATTCTTACTTATACTGCACACATATTTACTTGTACTGCACTCATATGCCTCCTATATAAAGGCACTTGTGTATATTCTTTGATCATGAAATACAATACTACTGATTTCAGTATTTCTAACAATCTCTACATCGAAGCCTCCCCATAATTACTCTCGCCATCCTCAATTGCTTAGCCACATGGTACTGGACTTCACATTATACCTACCATTCTTTGTAAAAGACCAAGCCAAGACATCCGCACAACCCTCCCGCTTAAGGGAACTTGAAGGATAGCTTCAACATCAAATGGGTGGAACAAGGCAAGAATTCGGTCTCTATCCCACTGGTGGTGGTTCTACCAATCAATCAAATCTGAAACCCTCCACTCCCAAATTTCCTTCTTAGGTTGGAAAAGAATTCTTTTTTTGGCTAATTAGGTAACCAACAATTCTTCAAAACATGGATAGAAGCACCATTACCCACTCTCCAATACACCCTTTTTCCTCAATGCCGGTTGAACAGCTAACAAACTCTTCCAAACATAGGAGCTATTTTGACAATCCTTTGCCTCAAGGAGCTCACACCGTGGAAAGTATTTTGCCTTAAAGCGACTATACAAAAGAGAGTTTTTGGCCTGCAACAATCGTCATCCTTATTTAGCTAGCATAGCTACATTAAAAGATCTAATATCTCTAAAGCCCATCTTACCCTCTTTCTTTGATTTTGTAAAAAAACTCCAACTCTTCTAGTGTATTTTCCTTTCCTCACCAATTTGGCCCCACCAGAATCTGGCACACATAGCATCCAATTCATCACATAATTCTCCAGGCAATTGAAACACCCCCATTGTATAAGTGGGAATAGATTGAGCCAATCTTTTTCCAAACCCTTTCCTTAATGAAAGCAAAAGTATCACATTTCCTTCTTCCAATCAGAGTAGGTAGCCCCGGATAAGAACCAAACTTTTCCACCTCCTTCACCTTCGGTTTGTCAACAATCCATGCTTTCTGCTCCATAGTCACATTGCTACTGAAATAGGCTAAAGACTTCTCAAGATTGATGCATTGGCGGAAGCATTAGCATAAAGTCAGAGAGTATCTAAGACAAACCCGCACTTCATTGTTATTAGTCCGACAAAAAATCAAAGAGTCATAAGCAAAAAAAGATTAATTATACAAGGAGCATTCCTACTGATCGCCACTCCATGCAACCTCCTATCTAAGTCGCTTTAGTAAGGAGTGAGGTAAAACCTTCTCGCACAAATCGAGAAACAAATTAGGGGACAACAAATCTCCTTGACAAAGACCTCTAGAAGGCATGATATTCCCATAAGCTTTTCCATTGATCCAAACTGAAAAGGAAGGTGTAGAAACGCATTTCATAAATTAGGCTAACCGCTTTTAACCGTGCATTTAAAAATAAAATAAAAAGCCAATCAAGAAAATTGTGCCTAAAACAATGAGTTTTGGCTTACTAAATTTGACTAAACAAAAAAAGAAGCCTAGGAACATAACAAAATATCACACAAAAAAGAAGTTTAGGAATATAACAAAATGTCACAACATTTTCGTAATATTTTTTATTTCCAACTGTGGTAGGTCCCAGTTTGATATTTTATTATTTAATTTTTACGTGCATAGCATTTTTACAAAAAATCTTAGGTAAAAAATTATTACTAGTTTTAAAATTATGCATTAAAAAAAAAAAAACAAAAAGACAATACAAGAAAATTGTGCATGAAACGCACAGTGAATTTTGGCTCACCCAATTTGATTATATATACTAAAAAAGAAGTCTAAGAATACAACAAAATATTAAAACATTTTCACAATACTTTTATTTTTAGGATCCAAATAGATATATTTTTATTTTATTTGAGAGAAATGCTACATCCATAACATTTTTATAACAAATTATAAATGACAAGTTGTTATTGGTTTTAAATTGAACCCATTACTGATATCACTTTTTTATCTTTCAAAAATATCTTGCCACATAAAATTTGTTACAAAATTATTGTGAAAATGTTGTGGACATAGCATTTCTTTTTATGTTATTTTATTTTGATCTATAAGGAACTAAGATCTCGCGATTGTGAAAATATTGTGACAAGAAGAAGATGTTATAACATTTTCATAATACATTTATTTTTAGTTGTGATTGGTCTTAGTCTATTATTTTATTATTTTATTTTGACATTTAAAAAATTGACACCTCAATAATGATGAAAATATTGTAAAAATTTGTTGCGTCAATGTAATTGTGTATGAACATATAATATTTAAAAGTACAAGCAAAACCAGTGTATTGTGAAAAAAAGGGCCAATGAACAGTACAAATTGTCAATAATTGTGAAAATATTGTAAGAATTTGTTAAGTCGAGAATCTGTCTTTTACACATATAAATATTTAAAAGAAAAGACAAAAACAGCACAACCAAAACTGGACTACTATGGTTTGTGGAAAAAAAGAAAAAAAGAAAGCCTAATGAACAATGTTGTGAAAATGTTATGAAAAATGTTATAGATATAACATTTCTTTTTTCATAATACCTTCAATTTTAGTTGTGAATGATTCTAGTATGATATTTTATTTTAACCTATAAAGAATTAACATATCAATAATTGTAAAAATATTATAATAATTTATTGCGTTAACTAACAGCTTTATATAAATTAAAAAAAAAAAAAAAAAAAAGTGGACAGGACGATATTACACTAAAAAAAAAAAAAGAAAAGAAAGCAGCAGGGAAAAAAAAAGAAAAAAAGATAGACTACATAATATAATAAATACATTATTGCAGTCCAGTGAGGAAAAATTTAATACTTTGCAAGGAGTGGGGCAGCGATTAAACAATATTGCAAAAATAGGAAAGCGACACATATCACTGTCTTGAAGTAACAAAACGACACATTGTCTGAACCTAACAGTGAAAGCGGCAAATTGAAAATATAGTTGTTTTTTTTTAACACAACGACAAGTTTTTTTTTAAAGACACTCATTCCACGTGGAATTCTTGGCCCCATCTCCTGTTTTTATATTACCAAAAATACCCTTACACCCTTTTCCTTCTCTCTCACACCCTCATACACCGACAAAGACTCAAAAGAATCAATCGCACACTGACTCTCTCTCTCTCTCTCCCACTTCTGAGCGAGTCATGACTCGGTCGGCTTAAATGGCGAGTACAGGGAAGACTCGGTTCGACTTGGGCTGATTCGCAGCGATGTCCACGGAGTTAGCCCTTTGGTTAAACGCCGTCGTTCCCGGAACGTAAATTTATCTTTCACCCCCTTCTCTTCAATCTTATTTTCCTTTATTAATTTAACATTATGCAATCGCTTGTCAATTTTGAGCTTCCAAAGCTTAACTCATACATCTTGCGTCGTATTTTACTTGCTCTCCCCGCTGGTCTATTGTTTATTTATGCCTCTATTTATTATAATTTTTTGTTTTATAACATCCACTATTTATGGCTCTGTTGATCATACTTGTAATTTGTGTTCAATAACATCCACTATCATTTATAGACACAAAGGTTGGCAAGTGTTGTATCTGTATATAATGATGGTTATGTAAGGGAATTTTGGGGTGGAAAAAGAAAAATGAAAGTTGAATTTTTCAATTAGTGAGGGCTAATGGTGATTTGATTGACAGTGTTTTGGCAACCTTGGTAGAGAACAAAGTTGTTCCTGATCCTTTCTATGGGCTGCAAAATGAGAGACAATTATAGATATTGCTGATTCTGGGAGAGAGTATTACACATTCTGGTTTTTTTTTTTTTTTTTTTTACAACTTTTCAGAGTAAGCTGGTATGCAATTCGTGACATAAGACATAAAATATGATCTTGAGATTTTATACTTCTTGAAATTATTTTTCATGCTAATTTTTAAGAAATTGTAAGATTTTCCTTTGGTTGCATTCCCTATAAATTTCACTTGATAGTGTTTTTTCCTCTCAACCTTGTGTGAAATTTGTCAGTACTTGGGTAGTCGGTCACTGTTATTGGGTCAGATTTTAACCACAAGATGGTCTAAAAATGGGCACAAAAAGCTTGTGCCAAAGGGGATGTATCGGAAGCATTCTCTCGATGTCACTGATATTCTGCATCCTGATGGTCAAACTTGCTTGCCTTTCTTGTTCATCTTCCTGTGAGAATTCCCCATAAGGGGGGGCCAAGGTGGTGACCATGAGGTTTATGGCTAAATCCAAAACCTATTTAATTTATATATTATTTTATTTTAGAATTACATTTATGATTTTGGATCCCATGCGAGTGGAGTGATGGAGTAAAAATCTAAATTTTGACATGCTTGTAATACATACAATTTTACAATAATTTGTTTTCATGCTAGATTGGAAAAAATGTTGCCACACAATACGTTCTGGGTTGGGATTGGATGGCTCCTATAAGGTGACTATGTTTGTTACCTTTGATCGTGGTTAATTTTTTTCCATAATGATATTGTTATCTCTAGTTTCTTGTTGGAAATGAGAGGCAGTAGATGCGTATTGATAAGAAATTATTTGAAATTTCCTATCAGAACCAAAAACGAGACAGGTTTCTACAGATATTTGAAACATATTTTAAGTGAATATAGTCAGTGTGATAAATAGTTGAGAGATCAGTTATAAAGTGGAGAATTATTTGGTTGAAAATGGGTCACAGGTATAAGAATAATTCTTATGTAGTTTTTTTTTTTTTTTTTTTTGATAAATAATGCAATTCTTATTGATATAAAAATAGGGTTGCCCAAGTATACATGGAATATACAATAGTAGACCATACAATCAATTATACTAAGTACATGAATCTATCAAATCAATAATAGAACATAAAGATAGACTAGGCAAAACTGACATCCAATCCAACAAAGTTCTAAAGATAATGAATTTTAAGGGACACAAAATCTTGTTAACTGAGTTTGACTTGGAAGAACAAAATATAGACATACAATATACAGTGGATTCATCAAATACCGATAATGTTTTATCCTTCAAAATTCTAAGCTTTTTTTCATTTTATAGATCCTTATATGAGTGGATATCAGCTTCGGGACAGTTTTACATTTCTAATTTAGATGCTTGATCTTTGTAATTTTCATTAATAATTGTTGTTGCATGTCTTGCGTACTTCCCTTGTAAATGGGTTGCACCTCTGCTATTTAATGAATTATTTACTGATAAAAAAAAAAGAGTTTTGAAGGGGAAAGTCACACGATGCCGGAACTTCTCTATGCATCCTCCCAGGATAAAGGAAGGGAAATTCTATTTATATTCACTTCTTATTGTGTCTTTTGCAGTTAAGAATGTATTTTTGTCCTATTGTAACCTATCCATATGTTCTCTAGACAGTTGAATGAACCATATACTTATACAATATGTCAAAGAACAATAATTCTGTTTCTAAGTACTTGACATTTGTACGATTACAGGGATAGAAACACTGGCATATGGTATGAGGTGTCTGTATCAATAACTGGGGTGAGCTGTATAGCATAACTTCCTTCCTTAACAATAGATATGTGATAAAATATCATGTTAATGATATTTGGAACTTTTAAATGAATGCACTAGTGTAAACATTAGTATTACCCTCATAAGGTGTACATATCCATGGTTTTGAAATATTTAGTGTAGATTTCTTCTGTAGTTCCTTATTAATTTCTATTTGTGGTCATGCAATTCTTTCTAAACTAGAATTTCAATATATAATGGTGCTTTTGTTCCGTTGGGAGAATTGTTCTATGCTTATTGTAATCAGATAATTCAGATACTGATGCTTTATTATTTGATGCAGCCAGTGAAAATAATTGATCCGCACTTGGTTTCATCGTTTTTGACGATTACAAGAGGGTGTATTTGCATGCTACAACAAAGTTAGAAAATAGACGTGCCTAGGTTGCTGAGTGTTCTTTGAATATCCAAGTAACAATGGGAGTTGAGGGAAACGTTTGTTTAGTAGAGCATCTTCAGACTCTACACTTGTCATTCCCTGCTGGATCACATATGCAATATATGTTTCCTAAGCTCAGTGATAGCATTCATTCTTATGAGAATTTTGAGAAGAATAGTCTTCTTTCAGCTTGCCTCTTTCTTAAGCAATTCAAAATTTAAGATACTCTTCTTTTACTAAGAAGTCACTAACCATTAAGAGCAAACTTCATAGTATCTCTAGCACAATATTAGGTTTTTGCCCCATTGGATTGCCCCCACATGGAAAATCAAAAACAAGATTAGACCAGCTTGTGGCTAAAGTTAAGGAACTAGGCTATGTGAGCTATCTACGTCCTTCTTCCCAATTGAGGTGAAGAAGGCTTGTCGACTTATTCTAGCATCTTATGCAACCTTTAATATATATCATACAAGTCTGATTATTAATAACATTGTCTCTTTTGGTGTTAATACATTCATCCTAATGCTTATGACACTAGGTATACCCTCTCTCTTTTACTCAAGTACTTGTTCTTCTTTTTTCAGCTAGAGGATTGCTTTTATTTCTACTCATTAAATATGCTTTTAGGTCTTATCTATTTGATGAATAGAATTTACTGTGGTGATGGTGGTTCACCTTGTTATATATATATATATATATAGAGAGAGAGAGAGAGAGAGAGAGAGAGGTGTTAAGTTATACTTGGTGTAACTCCACAAGAGTTACACATTTTTATGGCCATTGGTTTTCGTAAGATTCAAGGGTGAAAAAGACACCACTTAACCTGTTATTAATATAGAGTTATTAATTGCCACATTAGCTAACTTTCCTAAAAAAACCCACCCACATTCACTGCACCTAACACAATCTTTTTCCTTTTAAAAAAAAAAAAATTAATGAAGGAAAATGATATTTTAATAATATTGTTCATACTTCCATAACTATGTCTCACATATTGAATTTCTCGTAGATTTTGCGATTGAGGGAGGTTATTACACAAATAATAAAAATTAGTAATTATTTAGTAATCCATTAATGATGACCACCCCCCCACACAAAAAAAACTCTCTGATCATAACAGTACCAGTTAGTCAATCTCATTCTATGGAATTTGTAACATGGGATCCTTACTAAGGCAGAGCACTTTTGCACATTTAATATTGCATGTCCATGTAGTAAATCGTGTAAAGATTCTAAAGAAATAAAGGCAGTAAGAGAGAAATTTATCAAAATTAAACACAGAATCACATCATCAACAAAGTCTTGACCAAGTAACAATTATTAGCTACAAGGAGGTAAGACTAAGCTCCATTGAAGGAGAGTATGAAAGAAAAAGGACTTTATATCAAGGATTGACTATTCGAGAATTCTTCCTGTTCCTTATTTAGAAAACTATTTCTCGCTAGTATCCGGGGACGTAATTCCCATTAAGATCACTTTTAAGGTCCCTCCAGGTGTCACGTCTCAAGTTTCGCTTCATGGCTGGAATTACCATGACTGTCCATTGAGCTGGGTAAAGAATACACTTTTAATGTTGTTTGCAACCTTGTGGAAGTATAAAATCTATGAAGGTTAAGTTTTACAGAGGAAATCATTATCACAAGTTCCCGGAATGCTGGAAATAAATTTCCAACTTTTACATACTTAATTTTCCAACTTTCACCAGTGATACCAGGAATCAAGCAGCTAAATAAATTGAGAGAACCTTCTATATTTTTGCCAATGTTATTTAGTTTTTCTTAGGTGAAATACCTACAAATTTTTAATATATGGTGTTGACTCCGTGTGTAAGTAATTTGCAAAGATGGACCTTTTCGTCATTTGCTTGCTTTTTATGTGTGTGCTTTCTCATTACTTTATGTCTTGATTAAGGGAGTGATGGAATGAAACAAAGATACAGAAATGAAGGGTGTTTATTCAATTAAAAAAAGGGTAAGGGATGAGTGAAAGAAATGCATATGAATTTAGTTTGTTCAGCAAATTGGCAATTGGACTTTGAATTTGGATGCTTTGAAATCTCAAGTATAAAATTCTATAGAATTTTTGAATTGTCCTTTTTTGTTAACATAAACAATAGGAATCAATATTATAAATTTCAAAAGTAAAATTTTGAGTAAATTCCAACTCAAAATTCATCATCTAAATGTAACATAAGAGATAAAATTTAATTTATGTATAACCCAGATAGAGATGCATAAAGAAATCTCATAAAAGAATGAGATAAATTTAATGTTAGTATGGACATGTTTGGAAACACAAAAGAAAAAGAGAGAAAAAAAAAAAAAAAAGAAGAGGAAAAGAAATAGGAAATGTTACTATGTAGATTTAACTCCAAGTTGGCAAGGAAGCATGATGCCTTGCTTGCTTCTTTTGTTCCTTCTTTCTTTTGTGTTGGAGAAAGTATTTCTTATTTGACACAATGACATGATAATCTATTGAGTTGGACAAGGTATATCTTCTTTGGCACAATGACTTTATAATCCTATATATAGTAGAAGTTATAAAGGGTTTACATATGAACTTAGCCTTAAAAAATTCAATACAGAAAATAACTTGGAAGCTTCCCAACGTGTGTTTTGAAGCCAAATTTGGATTCTTCTTGTTGTAAGTTTTGATAGTTGCTTACATTAATTTTTTTGATGAACCTTGCTTAGGTAAATTTGTTCATATGTATGTGTGTTTTTGATTTGATATTCATAAACAACGGTTACTTTGCTTACTTAAAATTTGTCACTATATTTTTATGAGGTATATTACTCTAAATGGTTTGGTTTATGTTACGTTTGATGCAATTTTGATAAATAGTATATCACTCAACTTTTTTATATAAATCATTATTTTCTTGAATCACGTTTTTATTTAATATCTGTTATAGGTTAATTACACAAAATTTCAAAACAATTAGTTGCCATTTATTGTTAAATTTATAAGGTAGCCATTTACTATATTTAAGAATGCAAAAACTATAGTCACTCTTCATAGATTAGTGAGCTTTTCATGTCTAATCACCTTGATATTCAAAAAGATCACCTTAATATTTGGTAAGCATGATAGTTGGAGAAAGAAATTTAGTCTAACAAAGGGATTAACAAACTATTATTATGGAAAAAAGTATTGAGGATTATAACTTCAGTAAAAGTTACCAAAAAGTCTAACTTAAACCAATCTCTATCAAATATTTGTTTTGTCCTTTATTAGTACTAAAAAATTTACATTCATTCTCAAACATTACCAAAACATTTTTCCACCCTGTTTATCACATGTGGGGAAGAGAGGAGTTGAACATAAATTCTTTTCATGAAGAACATCTACCAGTACGACTAAGCTAAAAAAACTCTTGACTAAATATTAATATACATAAATGTTAAGAGAGTGATAGACTCGGCATTAAAAAATAAAAAATATTTGTTAAATGAAAAAAACCATCACGGTGTATTTTTTTTTATTTTATAATTGGATTAACATAACCAAGCTCGCATGAGGTTTACGTAAAGCTATAAAAGGCTTTACTCTTTTATTTTTGTATCCCCATACAACCTTTATGATGTTCAGTTTTTTCAATAAAAGTATTATTACTTGTCAAAAAAAAAAAAAAAAAAAAATCTCCCGGAGATTTTGTTGGATTCGCTTTTGTTGTTATGAGCTTTAATGGGTAACCTTGGTTAAGTAAAAGCTTGCATAAAGAAATTACAAAATATAAATATGAAGACAAACTTAGTTGCATTATTTACTTATATATTGAATAAAGGTAAACATAGATATGTGTTAGATGATTTTAAATAAGTGATAACGATTGACATAATCAAGTGAAAAAAAAAAAAAGTAAAAAACAAATTATTATTTTTCTAATAACAAGAATGGAGGATCAATTAAAAACATAGTTTTAATTTTTGTTGTGCAAACATTCTTACAATTTTATTTCTAACTTTTAGATGCATTCCGTTTATTTTTAAAAAAAATCATGCACTCTCTCTGTTTCTTTTTTGCTCTCTCTCTCTCTCTTTCTCTCTCTGATTTATATTTATATTTGGATTCACCATTGCTACGTATTATTATGCCCTTTTTCTTATTATTTTATAAACAATAAATTTGATGATATGTCTATCATAGTTATTGTCACTTTGCATGTCATACAAATAAAGAAGATAGATGGAGCAGCAACAGCAGCAGCTTCTACATTTTATCCATCCTAAGCATCCCTTGGTCTTCAATCCAGACGATAGAAGTAGACGTTCTTGTTGGGAGTGTGATGAACAAGTATTTGGACCTAGTTACAGTTGTAAAGAATGCGGAGGGATTTGGGTTCATCATAAATCATGTGCAGAACTACCTCTTGGGTTGCACCATCCCTTGCACCCAATCCATCCTCTTATTCTCTTTTCTCCACTATTATGGGCATATAATGGTGAGGACAAACAACTTTACAAATGCGAACTCTGCAAAGAAGATCGTGAGGAATACACTTATCGGTGTTCCCAGTGCGACTTCAACCTTCACATCACATGCGCTTCTTTAGCACCCACCACCATGGAACCTGAATTCCACCACCACCCGTTGACCCCCATTTGGAAGTGGATCACTTTCACTTGTGACCTTTGTGGTGTAGAAGACAAAGGTATGCCCTATTTGTGTAATCCATGTGGTTTCTGGATTCATAAAAGATGTCCTCTTTTCCCACGTAAAGTCAAAGATGTGCATCACAATCACCTTCTCCACCTCACCCATTCTTCTCTTGAGTTCCATCAATCCGACTCCTGATTATGTCAAATTTGTGGTCAAGAGGTGGACACATGCTATGGGTTTTACTATTGCTCTAGATGTGATTTTTTTGCCCACCTCAATTGTGCTATGGGAAACAAGGAGAACATAAATTTGCAAGAATTTGAAGATGAGGATGAAGTTTTAGAGCTCGGTGAATCGATTGACTCAACTTATAAAGTCAAAAAATACAATAAGAGGGAGGGTGGAATTCAAATAGCTGCAGAAATCAAACACTTTAGTCACGAGCATGACTTAATGCTCACCGAGAAGCTTCTAAATAACCAAAAATGCGATGGGTGTGTAAGAGCCATTCTCCTTCCGTTTTATAGTTGCGTAAAGTGTAGTTTCTTTCTTCATGAATCTTGTGCTAATTTACCAAAAAAAAAGCGACACCCACTTCATCAACACCCACTATCCCTGCTCCCAATGAAACCAAGTAAGGATTTTAGGTGTTATGCTTGTCATCGTAGATGAAATGGCTTCACCTATTGGTGTGAGACATGCCGTTTTAGACTTGATGTTCAATGTAGTATGATCTCGTAAATCCTTATCCACCCCGGTCATGATCACAGACTTATTCTCTCTAGTGGTGAATCTTCTCAAAATTGCAGTTGTTGTGATTCTAGAACTAACCCAATATTCTGTTGTACCACTTGTGCATTTGCTTTGGACTTCAAATGTGCTACACTACCACATTCTACAAGATACAAATAACATGAGCAGCCCTTCGCTCTCAATTATAAAGTTGAAGATAACTCTGGTAAATATTATTGTGATATTTGTGAAGAAGAACGAGACTCAAAGTATTGGTTTTACTACTGTAAGGATTGCAGTTATCCTGCTCATCCAAAATGTATTATTGGGAAATACCCAAATTACAAGTTTGGAGGTACTTACAAATTTGACTGTCACTCACACCCTCTTACTTTCATTGAGGAAACTAAAGATTGTCCTCGATGTAACGAATGTAATGATTCTTGTGAAAAGTTGATCTATCAATGTGCTCAGTGTAATTTCTACATCCACAAGAGTTGTTTATAAAAAGGACAAATGTGTTTTTATTTTATACTAGATGTAGTCCATGTAAGTTTTTTGGTGCGTGGAATTCATCAAATGACAATACTGATAATTCTTTTTCAATGCTCTTTCTTGGCATCATGGTTCAAATACAATGTAAATACATTGTACCAACTCAAGCTTGTTTGTGTGTGGTTGTACCTTGCCTTGTCCACTTCTATTAGAAACAATAAGCTTGTTGATAATAGGAATTTTCAGTTTTCGATGTTTTATGGTAGTACATTGTTTAGCAATGGAACTTTGATTTCAGTATGGAACATAAAGTTCAAGGTTGATGAACAAATACCGGAAATAAAAGGCAAACTTCTGGTATCTTTTATCATTTGTGTATGACTAGTTTTCCCGCTATTTTCTATTTCTATGCAATTCCGATTGCATTCATTTTTCTTGAGCTCACATTAATTTTCTATGTCTTCTTCTGCATTAGGTGAGCATCAGTTATTTTGAAAAGGGAAATGAGCAATTAGAGTCAAAACATGAATGCAAAGATTCAATAGCATTTTAAGTTATTATAGATTTACATGTTTATCAACATCTTTTATGTCATTAGTTTTAATCACTAATATTATTACTATGATTGTTATTTCTATGAAAGCTCAATTATGCATGATTTAATTATCATTGATGGTGAGGTACTTTTCTTTTGTGTTTTCTCAACATAAATTTTATACATCATCTTAGTAAGAATATTGGCCTAGTATTTTAATATGAAGGCACAACATGTACTTTGTAATTGTTGATGTTAAGAACATGGTGATTTGGGAGCAACAATTGTTAATAACATGGCTGGTTGAGTTATATAGTTTAATTGAATTTCCTCCAAGTCCAAGGTAATCTTTAAAACCTTTTTGGGCAATGAGATTACAAATCTTGTCTAATAAGTTCAGGGCTTAGTTTAGAAAATGTTGGTCAGGCCTTTCTGGTTTGAAGGATCTCATTGTTACATAATACTTCTAAAATTTCAAGGAGAAATAATTTTTCGTGACTTACCTGTGTACTTGTGTTCGAAAAGTCATGCTTTTGGTTCTTTTCCCTTAATTTTTAAGCATTCTAGTACTGTCCCATTGTCTTATTATTATTATTATTATTTTAGTAATGTTATGATATGCCTGTTTTGATCATCTAAGTCGGACCTCTTTTTCATTGCCTAATTCTTATGTTATTTGGTTTTAGTCTCTTGATTCTTGTGCAATTAACATAACCATTATTTGCCACCACGAGACTGAATACTTGGCATCTCTTGAGCTTCTTTGTATCGCTATTTTTGTTGTTAAATAAGTTAAGGTACTATTTTCTCCCCTCAAATTCAAAGTTGGGTTAGGTTGTTGTGCTTTTGCTTTCCACACAAATGAGTTCCAAGCCTCTTCATTTTGAAAATCCACCTTGACATTTACATTGGTTTTCATTTGCTTGCACACTTCCAAAGTTTATAGATTTTGTTATTGGTTTTGGAATCCCACATAGTTTAGAAAATTAAAAGGAGATGCAATAATTCCAATCAAGAGTGTTAGTCCCACATTGGTAAGAAAAGAAACAGGAAGATGATATAGTCCCTATACATTGAGTGGTGGTGTAGTTTTTGTTTTGTGCTTGTAGGAGTTTGATATCAAAGATTTGTCTTGTGTTTAGTGTGAGAGGTTTGGTTGTCATCCTGTTTTAAGTAATTTTGCATTAGCAATTGCTATATTCTAGGGATAAAATTTACATACAATACCTTAGGTGCATTACATTAGGTTCTCTATATATTATTTGCAGTATCCTTTTTTAATTTTAATTTTTAATTACTTCTACAATACTTGTCACTACTGATTAGTGATTATACCTACTGAATGTTTTGGGGCTAAAAATATGTGCCGATATTATCAAACTACATCCGATCACAGATTATTGAGAGGTAAACCCGTTGCTATGTTTCTTGAATTTTAGCAGTGATGTGCTAAGCTATGCTTATTTTTTTCATTTTAATTTATTCTTCCTTTTTCCTTTGCCCAAGCTATATCCATTCAGTTGTTGATTAGGGATGATTAATTGTTGCTTGGTACAAGTACTCAAGCATTCTAACAAAAGCGCCAACTTTCTGAACAGTTATTAATAATATATTGTTCTTTACTTTTGATAATGCATCCGGGTATATCGTATCCCAGTATTAACTAAATTTTACTAGCCCAGCTCGCACACAAATAAATATATCATAATAATTGAGTAAAATGACTTTCTATGAATCATAATCATTTCACTTGGGAACTTAATGATGTAATCTATATGTACTTTATTATTTATCTGTTGTTTATTTCATTGTACATTTTTTCTTTTATTCTTACTATTGAGGTTCCATTTTGTAGAGAATGTTTAGATCCATTTGTAAAACTCGAGTGTGAAGCATTTGATATCTTTGTTAATGAGGTTCTCTGTGTTGGCAAAGGTACTGTTGCATTAATTTTATTCTAGAATATACTTGACGGATCCATTCTTACCATATTGCTTGCACACACCTACCCTTGGTCATTATCATGTGCACAATGTACTCTTTTGCTATTCTAGCTATTTCTAAAGATCATAAGCTACTCCCTCTGTTAATTATTCATATTTGGTAAACTTAGAAATGCTTGTTCAATCATATGACCATACTCTAGAATATTTAATAATAAAAAATTACTACATTAAGGGATTATCAAACCTTTTGGGATGAGTGTACAACCATATTTATGAAAATCACTTTACAAAAATAATTTTCCATTTGATGGTTATCATTTAAATTATTTTTCCAATCAAAATATGATATCTTTTGTTTTTCCTCTCTCGATCATCTATGCAATTTTCGAATCATCTGCAAGGTGTCCATATTCACATGTAAAAAGGGCCCCTCATGCCTTCTCATTTGCTTCTACTGGAAGTGCTTGGGTGTCTTCTCAAGGTTGGTTAATTCTCTTATACCATTCCTTGTGAGCTTGTATGTCGTTAGAGTATTCGTTCTAGGCCCACTTCCCCAATACCTTATGCTATATGTAATCAATTGTACTATTACACTACCAAATTGTACTATACTTATGTACCTCTATACTTTCCTAACAAGGTTGAGAGCTTTTATAAAGGTTGCTCTTGTGAATAGTGCCAAGGCAGCTCATGGTTGAACTATATCGTCTCAAACAAGAGCCAGGGCAATCTATTGATGAATTTTTTTTCCACACATGCAATATCTGTGGGATCAAATTTCACTATATGAACCAACATGGATTATGCATGCAATGCCCAAAATTTTGTGAATATCGGGATCAATTGAAAAGTTTTCTCCTTTGCCTTCAATTGAAACAGTTTTCAAGGAGCTTGTATAAGAGGTAACGTTTACAAGTCTTACTATCTCGGCCTTGTAACACAATCTTGGCCACATCATCCCTTGATCCGCCTTCAACATCTGCAATTTGTTAGAATGAGCACTATGATTGCTTTGGCTCTCAACGATTTGACTCTAAATATGATCATTCTCACTTCTGTACCTTCTGTAGGATATTGTTGAAAGCATGCCCGTGTCACTCGATCCTTAGCTTCCATGGCCAACATCAACAGCATATTGTTGCTTCCTCCAACCCCATCACCCAACACAAGTACTTTTGGCAAGTCTTCCAACTCATGTTTACATTAACGACAATTGACCTAAAGACTCTTATCAATAACATTTTGTCCCGTAAGGTGCATTCTCTTCTATTTTTTATGTTGCACTAGGTAAACACTCATTTTGATATCTTGACCTTGCTTGCTACACTCATATTACACCTGGTTCTACCTCTTGTACCATACAAACCCATACTTTTCATATGCCTATCAATCACATTGCCGGTGGCTCTACTATGACCATTATAGGCATTGTTACTACTACTCAATTATCTATTTCAAATGTTTATCTTATGCCTAAATTTTCGTTAAATTTCTTATATATTTGGCCAATTGTGTGAGCTAGGGCTTCAAATAGGATTTTATTCTATTGGCTGTGTTGTACATAATCCTTAGATAGCATAGACCATTGGGACAAAACGTAAAGTTGGATGGCTTTTCTTCTTACATCTTCACACATAATTCTCTTTGTTACATACACTCACATAGCATCACCTCTTTGGAGTTGTGGTATTCACGACTAGGTCATGCTTCTCTGTCTTGGGTCCAAACTTTAGTGTCTAAGGGCATATTAGATTAGGTCTCTTTTTGATCCTTTGATTGTATCTCATCATATCTTGGAAAACGCTTTAATAAAAGTGAGTCTTCTATTTCTGCGCCATTCAAGCTCATTCACTCTAATGTATGCAGATAATCTCTTATTCCTGCTATAGGGGGAATTTGTCAATTTTCTTGATGACTTTTCAAGTTCACATGGATATTTTTTTATTAAATTTTTTTTGAGATACTTAATATTTATCTTGAGTTTACTAAAATGATTGAAGGTTCTCAAAATCCATCAAAATCTACTAATTTGAAAATGTCCTATAGGACAAACATCATGACTTCCTTAGTATTTTCAAATTATATAGAATAATTTCTTATACATCTTATTGAAGAATTTCACATAAAAATGGTCAAGTAAAATGTAAACTTTGATATATTTTGTTGTTCAGACTCTCATTCTTTTTGCATCTGTTATTGCATCTTTCTCAGGCAAAACTACACCTTCTGTTATCCATAGAGGGCAATAAATTTTTGGCTTTAATAATGTAGCCACTTTACAGGATGGTGTTAAGGATATTTTAGAAAAACAAAATAGAAGAATTTGAAAAAAGGCACAAGTTGCCAGTTTGGCTTTCTATTCATAAAATAAATAAATAAAAAATTATTTAAAAAAAAAAAAAAAAAAAAGGCTTCCAGTTTGGTAGTTCCAATAGTATTATAACAACTATTAACATGAATTTAATCCAATGATATTAATTAAATTTCAGTTTTAAAACATCTGTGCATATGATTAGGTCATGGTGAAGACTACCAAATTCAGTAGGGCAGTGCCCAAAAAGTTGTATCCATTACGTTACACCTTCACAGAGAATTATCTTAGAGGAGCTACTAGACAGGTAGATAGTCATATCTCTTACCTTCCTGGAAATCATTGTTGACTGTTGTAGGTGCAAAAATTGATTCAAATGAACCATATAGAATCACTTCACTGTAGCCACACTTGTGAAAGAAATGGAGGGAGCATGTGTTCTTGACTTCAATTGATTGGTGTATAACCTGCATTCTCTTGCTCCATATCTATTACCGCCAAGAGACCAGGATAAACATGCACTGGTTTGTGCTATGAATAACTTTTATGTGATCACATATCATTGACACATACTATCTTACAATTTTGGGATATACCTTATAGCTTCTAACTATAATTTCTATTTCTAGTTTATTTGATATCTTAGTATCTAGAGCATGACTTATAAATCATCAGCTGAGGCAGAATTACTCTTTTCTCTTATAGTTAAAGCCAAGTTTGAGAACAATTGGTACCTAAAGCCGAAGAAGCAACTCAAAACTTCAACCCAACATGTTGATTGGTTTTAACATTTGGATGGTGATGTTTGTATGCTAGTTCAAACTCATGTGGCCAATCGCACCCAGATTATTGGAGAAAATGGAAGCTGATATTGCATATAGATGCTTCCAATCATCTATGTGAATACTGAATGTTGGTGATGTCAATTTAACTCATCATCTATTTGACTTGCTGCTTGGAGGTGCCTTCTTGTAAAGTGCATGTACATTGAAAAACAATCCTGGGAAATAATTATTCTGCTAAGGAGACGTGTAAAATCCTTTTTCTTTCCCCACTCCCCACCCCTAGGCATGCGAGGAAGTGGGGGGGGAGGGGGTTGATTGGATTTATGTCAATGACATATGTATATAGTTAGAAGTTTACATTTCATTTTTGTAATTGTTATAGAATCTATCATATTTTTCTAAAGGACGTTCAGTAAGTAAAAAATTTGTTGTTATCAATTGATTATGCACTTATGCTCCATGAAATAGTTCTTTGCTTGCAAAACCTACCTTTTCATAGTAGTAGTTGTCCTTAGAATCTCTTTCCTTGTTGTAAGTTGCCGTGCATGTCAAGGTGCTAAATGATTAGGAAAAATATTTTTGTTTACTAAATGATTTTAGCTGATAAAATTCAAAAAGCATAAGAATTAAAATAAAATAAAAATTTATATTAAAAAGTCTCTTTTTTTTCCCCTTAGAATGATCATATGTCATGGGCCAACCATCTAATTTTTTTTTTTTTGGACCTCTTTGGATAAAATAAATTCCTGGGGAGAAGTTGTAAATTGTGATTTTTGTAACCAATAAGATTTTTTTCCCTTTTTGGTGCAGTTCTTGGGGAGTAGTTAGCCTCTTTGTCTTGTAGCTTAACCAATCGGTACTTCTTAATGCTTCTAATAGATCCATATAGGGTTCAAAGCCTCCAACTCCAACTATCAAATTATTCCCCCAAAAAAAAAAAAAAAAAAAAAAAAAAGTTCAAAATGGAAGAGGGAGTTAATTGGTTAGAGCTAGGGCATTATAAAATATTTTGAAGGGGATAGTGGTGGTAGTTAGGGGCTTAGGTCCGGGTGCCAAGGCCCTATTGGTCTAGTCATCCCTTAGCATCATCACAACAAAGCAATTCTTTAAAATGGTCACTCACATAATTAAGTGAATTACCATATAATACCATACTAGTTCTTGATGTATGAAATAAGAATAATTTTATATAATTTTGTAGAAGTAAATTATATTTTACTATTATTAAGTCTATTGGAATTTTTTTTTTTTTTTTTTGAGGAACAGATTTTATTTTAGACTTATTAATTAAATAAATTATTTTATTTTATTTTCTAGAGCAAGAATTCAATAATTAGGTTGCGGCCCAGGTCAATTAGGATTAGAGTTTATTCATAATAGTCTATATATAAATACATTATTGTAGTCCAGTGAGGACAAGTTTATAGTTGATTATTTCATGCAATCTTAGATACTCATTCTTAGGTTTTTATTTTTATTATTAATTTATCTTCACTTGGTGTTAATTCCAAACCGATCTAAGTGCTAATTCCTAGATGTATTTTATTTTTTTCTTTGCAAAATCCTTTTTGAAAATAATTTTTGATGCATCATTTCTTCATTTGAATCTTGGAAAGCATAAGCTAAAAGGATGCGTAACATCATTTGAATGTACTAATAAACAAGGTCATGTTCCAGTGCCTTTAGTTTTTCTTAAATAAACAAGGTCATGCTAAAAGCATGCTTTACAAACATTCATTCCACATGGCTGGCCTGGCCCCACCTCCCTTTTTATATATTACCAAAAATACCCTCCCTTTCCCTTCTCTCCCTCACACACCCTCATACACCAACAAGCACACAAAGAATCACACACAGTCACTCTCTCTCTCTTCCAAGCGAGTCATGACTTGGTTGGCGTAAATGGCAAGTACAGGGGAGACTGAGCTCGACTTGAGCTGGCTCATATCGAGGTCAACGGAGGTTAGCCTGAGTGGGACCCATCACCTCCCATTTGGTTAAACATCATCATTCCCGGAACGTAAGAGGGTGTTTGGTACCACAACTTAAACAACAGTTTTCAGTTTTTAAACAACATTACACGTATTTCTACACACTTTTTCACCCACATGTATTTCCAAAAAATATAAACAACGTCACTACAACAACATTATCAAACGAGCCCTAAATTTGGGTATTTGAGTAAGTGTTTTTATTGCCTGGAGTTCATTTTTTCACCATATTTGGCATTAATTTTACAGTGTTTGGATTCTAGTGATGTTTGTAATTTGCAAAAGTTTAGTCTTGATATTTCATTGAAATACATTAAATTTTGTAAATCCTACCAATAGAAACAAAAAATGTGTATGCTTAAACTTTAAAAAAAAAAAATAAATAAAATTAGTTAATGGGTTGAATTGGTTAAACTTAATTTTGTTTTGTAACTAGTGTTCAGTCACCTGCAATGCGAAATGTATGTTGGTAATTTTTGAAATATGAAGCCTCGCATATTGTTGTGTGACTAAAAAATTAGATGATATTTATGGCTCTGTTGTTCATACTTTTAATTTGTGTTCAATAACATCCACTATCATTTATAGAAACAAAGGTTTGGCAGGTGTTGTATCTGTATATACTCATGTTATAGCTGTGTAGGGAATTTTGGGGTAGAAAAAGAAAAATGAAAGTTGTATTTTTTCAATTAGTCAGGGCTAATGGTGATTTAATTGACAGTGTTTTGGCAATCTTGAAGAGAACAAAGTTGTTCCTTGCACAACATGAAGAACAAGCAAAAAGAGGAAGAGGTTAAGTTTAAAGAAGGTTCAAACTTTTGAGTGTCACATAGGTGTGCCTTGTGATGGGCAGTATATAAAAATACACGAGAATAAAGAAAGCAAAGAGCTTTTAGCTTTTCTTAGCGATAGTTTGCCCTTCAATTCTCTGTTTATTGAAAGTTGCCGTGCATGTCAACGTGCTGTAGGTGCCAAGATCTGTTTCTTGTACCAAGTGAAGTGTAACTTTTATGGCAATAGTTTGACTCAGGAACTTTAGGGCTATTTGGTAACATTGTTCTAGTAATGTTTGTATTTTTTGAGAATATTTGTGGGTGAAAAAGTGTATGAAAATAGGTGTAATATTATTTAAAAACTGATAGTTTTTAGTAATGCTTTTGGTATATGATTACCAAGATAGTCATCTAAATGTAGAACATTTCACTATTAATATTTTAGTAGTCGCTGTTACAATTAATTACTTTGTCTTTCAAAATTTTAGTCCCTAAACTTTAATGTTTCTTGCAAATTGATCATTCTATTTATTGCCATCTATCGAATGCTCAATAAAGTTATCATTATGACAAACTTTATGGAAATTTTAAAGTTTAAGGATTAAAATGACAAAAACAATTTTATCAAAAAAGAAAAAGAAAAACAAAGGACAAAAACAAACTTTAGGAATGCAAAATGGCATTCACCTAAACTTAAAGGATTGGATGTAATTAATATTTTAGCCAAAAGAAATGAAAGAAATGAAATGATTGACATGAATTATAAAGAAAATGTTGATAAATAAAAAGATGTGTGCTTCATACTTTTTTATTTTTTTATTTTATTAAGATTGTTACAATATGCTACTAACTCCACAACTCGAATCATTTCCCTTAGACCCATAAGCACTTTATGCATGAAGATGTGCCAATTAAGTTTCAAGGCTCTAAACACGTGTGCTTCATACTTAATATCATCTTCTTCAAAATTTTGGGAAAAAATGAATATTATATATATTATATATTTAAGGAAGCACACATATGCATGTCCAAGAGTAGGAGATGACCTTAAAATAGAAATAACATAATAATTTTAACTAAACATCCTTTAGCTTTTATTTCTTAATTTTCCTTTAATCTAATTATTAGTAAAAGATTCCTTGTTTACTAAATGATTAAAGAGGCATAAAACAGAAACAAAAAGGAAAAAAAGAAAAGAAAGTTATATGACGCTATTTTTTTTTTTTTTTCGTTGAGAAAGACCAAATGTCATGGCCAACCATTTATTCTCTCTTATTATTATTAATATTGTTTTTTTTGTCCTCCCTATATTTTTATAATTGCTATGTGCATATGAAGAGTTTGTATATTTAAAATTTTTATTAATTTTAGAAATTATTACATCCATTAAGAAATAAGTATTACAATCCTTTTAGAAATGAATAATTATTCTTTCATATAAAAGCCCTTTCAGATTATGCAAAATTGCAAATCAATCTTAGAGGAAAAAAAAAAAAAAACCCTTATTTAATTACAAAAAAGAATTGCGTCTTTACAATGTCTTATCCCAACATGAAGAAACATATATCAAATTAATGAATTCTATAACTTCATCTCCCAAGTCCCAACTTCAACAGGCATTGGAGGACCTTGAATGTCACATGTGCCTAAGACATAAACCTTAAGCATCTTAAAAGGCAGGGCACCCCTCAATCTTAACCCCAGGAGCTATGGGGCATGAAGCCAATGGACAATGGTCATCATTGGCCAGACCCCACCACCCTGGACCAATTATATTCTTGGATTGAAGAGTGAAGAAAATTACAACACCCAAAAAAGCAACCCCAGCATCTAAAGCAGCAGATAAGACATAGGTATGTCTAGCCCACCATGCCTTAAACTTTCTGTAAACATAGACATTGAAGAAAATCCCGACAGCTCCCCAAGCCCAATAGTTCACAGCTCTAGCTGGTGGCATGCTAGCTGTTGCTCCAATGATAATAGGCATGCTGTGGCAAAGTAGGTACTTGAAGCAACAATTGTTCCAACTAACTGAGAATGTAAATTAACAACACGTGTCATTATATCAAAATAGTAAACAAAATTTCATATAAGTTTTATTGGTATTAATTCACTTGCCTGCACAACGAACATGGACCTTGGGGGGATTTTCATATAGTGGTCTTGAAAGTTGATGAGGATAAAATTATGGTGACAAAGGTGACGGGACAGACTTGACAAAGGTGACGGACAGAACTGACAAGGGTGACGGAAAAGACTTGACATGGGTGACGAGATTGTTTTGCCGTCAGCATTCCTTCAAGGCCGACGGTGACCTGAAGTAAAAGAACTCCACATAGGGCCGAGCATCCTGAAGTTGACGGGATAAGCGAGATCGACGGGATAACATAAACCGACGGCGTCAGTCCATGGAATGTTCTGCACGTTTACGTGTAGAAGTAAATAACTTGCTCCCCACGTTTCACGAAACCTAAGGACTCCTATATGGAAAGAATCCCGTAAAATACGCCCAAGAAGACTCCTATAAGGAAAAGACTTCTACTCCAAGGAAAAGAGGGGTAACCCTCGCTACTATAAAAACCTAAGCACCCTCGCAACCCAAGGTACGCATAATTTACCCTCTCTAGCACTCTAGAGCGGTGAGAATAATTCTAACTTGACCTTCGGAGGGTGTTTGGCCGGTACCACACCGGTACTCCCCGCTAGGTTATTCCTTTTCGTTGTGCAGGTGCCATTTGCGATCGTACGAGGAACGTGTGACTCACTGGTGGACATATTTCCGGCATCATCGTTGGCGCGCCTCGTGGGAAACGCTTTAACACGTTCTCGCTTCCAAGACAAAAGAGTTACATGGTACTCACTCGCTCAATGGCGACCACCAACGACGTTCAAGAAGAAGAAACTCCTACAATCTGCGCTTGAAAGACGGTGTGAGGACGCTCGCCGCCGCCGTGGAGCGCCTCACAAAACAAAACCACGACCTAGAAGAGCAACTGAGACAGAAAAATGCAGCTCCCAACAACCAAGGAGCAGAGCAAGAAGGAACCAGCGCCGACAGGGAGAAACCGGGAAGGATCCCCAGGCCAAAGCAACGCCCGAGCAAACCCGAACGACGTAACACGAGCATCCCCTCCTCGCGGAAACCACTCCGCCACTCGTTCTCGCGGAGATGCAAGCCATGAAGGAACAAATGGAGGTTATGATGAATGCTCTCAAGGGACGAGTATCAAGCGACCTTGACGACCTTGTCAACCGAATCGACTCGCCGTTCACCGCCACCGTCAACTTCTACCCCTTACCAAGTAAATTCCGCATGCCGCAGAGAGAGACGATTATGACGGGGTCAAGGACCCACTGGACCACCCGGAGACCTTCAAAACCCTAATGCACCTTCAAGGAGTAGCGGACGCCATCATGTGTAGGGCCTTCCCTACAACGCCTGAAGGGCGCAGCGAGAATTTGGTTGATCGACGGCACCAAACTCCATCAAGCACCTTCAAAGAACTCGCGTTCGGTTTACCGCACACTTTAATGGAGGCCATCGATACAAGAAGTCTACGGCTTGCTTGATGAGTATGAAGCAGCGAGAAGATGAAACTCTAAGAGCCTACATCTCCCGCTTCAACAAAGAGGCACTCTCGATCGACAAAGGCGACGACAAGATACTTGTCGCGGCATTTACAAATGGCTTGAAGAAGGGCAAGTTTTTGTTTTCCATATACAAAAACGACCCCAAAACCATGTTAGAAGTACTTTATCGCGCCACAAAGTATATGAACGTCGAAGATGCACTGTTAGCTCGGGAAGAGAGGCCTAGGAAAAGAGAACGGCGGGAAGACAATCGGCGGGACCAAAGCCGAAAGAAGACAAGAACCGCGGACCGAAGGGACGAAAGACGCCCTAAACCCCCGAGAGGAAGGTTCACG
This sequence comes from Quercus dentata, assembly GCA_028216015.1. Classification (NCBI taxonomy): domain Eukaryota; kingdom Viridiplantae; phylum Streptophyta; class Magnoliopsida; order Fagales; family Fagaceae; genus Quercus; species Quercus dentata. Next base: position 17,190,662 of record CP116448.1, read on the forward strand.
AGCTTCACTCCGCTAACTGCCCCGATAGATCAAGTACTTATGCAGATCAAGGACGAGGAGTCGCCGACATTCCGGTGAAAGTCAAGAGTGACCCCAACAAACGCTCGCGAGATAAGTCTCGCCGATTCCACCGCGACCACGGCCACGACACAGCTGATTGCTATGACCTCAAGCAGCAGATTGAAGCCCTTATCGGACAAGGAAAGCTGCAGAGATTCGTTAGCAAGGAGAGAGCGGATCCCCCCGCGCAAGACCAACACCCCCGACGGGATAATGAGCGACCAAGGCCCCCAATTGGGGATATAAGGATGATCGTAGGAGGAATGACCGCAGCCGGGTCATCCAAGAAGGCCCGCAAGACCTATCTTCGGATGATACAAAATGTTCAATCGACGGGAGCCGTGCCGAAGATAACACGAAGAGAAGGTCCCGTAATGGATTCTCGGAAGAAGACGCACGACGCCTTCACCATCCACATGACGACGCACTCGTCGTCCGAGATACGTGTAGGAGAGTACAATATGCACCGGGTGCTGGTCGACAATGGCGATTCAGCGAGATATCTTATACTACACCGCGTTCCAGCAGATGAGGATCGATAGGAGGCGATCGATCCCAACAAATGCCCCGCTTGTTGGCTTCGGCGGGAGCCGAGTATTCCCACCGGGCGCGGTCACCTTATCCGTAATTGTGGGTGATTACCCCCAACAGATAGCCAGGGACGTGACATTCTTGGTTGTTGATTGCTCATCGCCCTACAACGCTATCCTCGGGCGACCCACGCTCAACTCATGGAAGGTAGTAACCTCCACCTACCACCGATGATAAAATTCCCAACCCGACTACGGAGTAGGGGAGTCGCTGAGTCGATGGCCGCACGCGAATGCTACATAGCCATGATGGAAATGGAGGATCGGGTTCAAGCTTTAAGTATAGAAGAGCACCGGACGGTAACAAAGCCGGTTGAGAAGTTAGAAGAGATACCCCTTGACAGTTCCGATCCTGGCCGAACGACCAAAATTGGAACGCTCGCTAACCCCTCGGTCCGTCGGGAGCTCATAACCTTCCTTAGACGGAATCAAGACGTATTCGCATGGGGCCATGAAGATATGCCAGGAATAGATCCTTCAATCATGGTGCACAAGTTGAATGTGTCGCCCGCCTTTTCACCCGTCGGATAAAAGAAGAGGGTGTTTGCCCCCGAGCGAGACCGAGCCATAGCAGAGGAAGTCAGAAAGCTACGGGAAGCGAGCTTCATTAGGGAAGTGTACTATCCCGACTGGTTAGCAAATGTAGTAATGGTGAAGAAAGCGAGCGAGAAATGGCGGATGTGTGTGGACTTCACCGACCTTAACAAGGCCTGCCCCAAGGATAGCTACCTCCTTCCGAGGGTCGATGTCCTAGTAGACTCTACGGCCCTACACCAGCTGCCGAGCTTCATGGACGCTTTCTCGGGATATAACCAAATCCGAATGCATGAAGCCGACCAGGAAAAAACGTCGTTCGTGACCAGCCAAGGCCTATTCTGCTACAAGGTCATGTCCTTCGGCTTGAAGAACGCGGGCGCAACGTACCAAAGGCTCATGAACAAGATGTTCGCGCAGCAGATTGGGAGGAATGTCCAGGTCTATGTAGACGACATGCTAGTCAATAGCCGAAGGGAGGAAGATCATCTAGGAGATCTCAAAGAAACATTCGACACCCTTCGCTCCTACAACATGAAGCTCAATCCTGGGAAATGTGCCTTTGGAGTAACGGCAGGAAAATTCTTGGGATTCATGGTGTCTCAAAGGGGAATCGAGGCAAACCCGGACAAGATCCGGGCCATTATGGATATGGCACCACCAAGAAATGTGAAGGAGGTGCAAAGCCTCAATGGAAAGATAGCGGCGCTGAATAGGTTCGTATCAAGGGCGACGGACAAGTGCTTGCCCTTCTTTCGAACATTAAAGAAATCCTTCGAGTGGATCGACGAATGCCAACAAGCCTTCGAAGGATTGAAGGCTTACCTCTCCTCCCCGCCATTGCTAAGCCCGTCGCAGCCAGGAGAAGAACTTTTCCTCTATCTAGCCGTCTCCCCCACAGCCGTTAGCGCGGCCTTGGTCAGAGAAGAAGAGAAGGTGCAAAAACCCGTTTACTACGCAAGCCGAGCGCTTCACGGTGCGGAAGAAAGATACCCGCCCATGGAGAAACTTGCCTTCGCATTAGTTACGGCAGCCCGTAAGCTCAAACCATACTTCCAAGCTTATATCAGTAAACGCCCTGACCGACAAGCCCTTACGACGGGCGATGAGCAGCCCCGAGGTCGCAGGACGATTGGCGCTATGGGCCATAGAGCTGAGCGAATTTGACATTGAGCACGCCCGCGAACCACCATCAAGGGACAGATCGTCGCCAACTTTATAGCTGAGTTCACTCATGGGGAAGACGAGGGGGCAGCAGAGTCCCCTCAACGGAGCATATATACGGACGGATCGTCCAACAGGCAAGCCGCAGGGGCCAAGATCGTGCTACTATCGCCCGAAGGAGACACCATCGAATGTATGGTCCGTCTCGACTTCCCCGCCACCAACAATGAATCAGAATATGAGGCTCTGATAGCAGGGCTTGACCTTGCCAAAGTAGCAGGAGCCGCGAGGGTAGTCATCTCTTTGCGATTCACGGTCATCACTAACCAAATAAACGGAGACTACGATTGCAAGGGCGAAAAGATGAAAAGGTACCTTGACAAAGTAAGGACAAGGGTGGGAGACCTAGAAGCCAAAGTCATCCAGATTCCCAGAGAAGAGAACGAGAGAGCCGACCGTCTCGCGAAGGCCGCTTCAGGTGAACAAATGGTCATCCCTGGTAATGTACTCTCTTTCGCATGACTTTCCCCGCTAATAGATCTCAAAGAACATGCGGGAAATATGCTCGACAAAGAAACTGGCAGCGCCGTTAGTTTCGTACTTAAAAACGGGGTCTTACCAGACGAGAAGGAAGCCGCAAGGAAACTTAAAGTCCGGCGGCGAGGTTCGTCCCGATAAAAGACGCCCTGTACAAGAGAGGTTTCTCCCGACCATATCCGAGATGCTTGGGTACGGAAGAGGCGGACTACGTCATGAGAGAAGTACATGAAGGAATCTGCGGAAACCACTCAGGGTCCAGATCGTTGGTACACAAGCTTGTACGAGCAGGGTATTATTGGCCCACCATGCAGAAGGACGCCGAAGCCTATGTTAGGGCCTGCGACAAATGCCAAAGGTTCAAGAATATTATTAGACAACCAACCGAAGAGCTGACCCCAATGACTGCCCCATGGGCGTTCGCACAGTGGGGATTAGATATTATGGGACCATTCCCTGACGTGCGGATGACTAAAATTCCTGGTAGTAGGTATCGACTATTTCACGAAGTGGGTGGAAGCTGAAGCTTTGGCAACGATTATAGAAAAGAACGTGCGGAGCTTTGTCCGGAGATGTATCATATGCAGGTTTGGCATTCCTAGAGTCTTTGTCTCGGACAACGGAGACAATTCGACAACGACCCCTTTCGGGATTTTTGCTCGCATTGGGGATAAAGAACCACTACTCCTCCCCCGCCCACCCTCAAGCTAATGGACAGGTCGAAGTCACGAACCGATCCTTGCTCAAGATCATTAAGACTCGGCTCGAGGGGGCAAAGGGTATATGGCCCGAAGAATTGCCAAGTATACTATGGGCATACAGGACGACGGCAAGGATGCCCACGGGAGAGACACCGTTCCGACCGACGTACGGGGGCGAAGCGATTATCCCACCAAGTTGGACTCACAAGCTACAGGGTGCACAACCATGATGAGAACAAAAACGACGAGGCTATGCGACTACGGCTCGACCTAGTGGACGAGATCAGGGCAGCAGCAGAACAAAGGCTCGCAGTGTACCAGGACCGCATGGCCAAACACTACAACTCTCGAGTCCGACATAGAGACTTCCAAGTTGGAGACCTTGTTCTTAGAAAGATCATGGGTGCCGCTAGGGACCCTACTCAAGGGAAACTTGGCCCCAATTGGGAAGGACCTTACCGAGTTACATCGTGTGAGAGAAAAGGTACTTACCACCTAGAGACATTGGAAGGATGAAGCTACCACACCCATGGAACGCCGAACACCTACGGAAGTATTACCAATAGGAGCGCGACACTCAAGACCGACCTATTTTTTTTGTTATTTCAGCAAACTTTAGTTTTACTCTCGGATTTATCATTTATTTCAGTTTTTTCTTTTCTTGCAACAAATACTTTTTAGCCCAAAGGGCAGGATTCGGTTTTAATTACTTTTATTTAAATGCATGCCAATAAGAGGAGTTTATTCAGAAATTGTTGGAGGATTTACTCTTTCTATGGTTCACTAATTTCATATTCTAGGACGACTAAGTCCACAACACAAGGTCCTAAAAGCGACGGACCAAAAAGATGTCAAATGACATCAAGGCCAAGGCCAAGAAGCCGACGGCCCAAAAAGGCTAAAAGCTAAAGGGTTGACGGTCCAATAAGATGGAGTAACCATCATAAGGACAAGATCCTCAAAACCGACGGACCAACAAAGATGTCAAAAGACATCAACGCCTAAAAAACGACGGACTAAAACGATGTCAAAAGACATCCAAGGCCAAGGCCAAGAAGTCGACGGCCCGAAAAGGCTAAAAGCTAAAGGGTCGACGGTCCAATAAGATGGAGTAACCATCATAGGGACAAGATCCTCAAAACAAAGATGGACATCGACAAAGATGTCAAAAGACATCAACGCCTAAAATCGACGGACTAAAACGATGTCAAAAGACACCCAAGGCCAAGGCCAAGAAGTCGACTTGTGATCAAGCCATAGATACCGCCCGAAAAAAAGGCTAAAAGTTAAAGGCATCATTGACGGTCCAATAAGATGGAGTAACCATCATAGGGACAAGGTCCTCAAAAAATCGACGGACGACAAAGATGTCAAAAAAGACAACATTTGTAAACCGACGGTAAAAAAAGGCTAACGGTCAGAAGAGGTTGACGGCTTTAAGAAAGGTGCGACCGACCAAAAGTTGTAAACCGACGGTCATAAAGTCGACGGGGTTTTCAACAGTTTGAAGAGCTGACGTATTACAAGCAGACGGGAATTTCCAACGATTTCGTCTAAAATAAAGAGATAAAAGCGACGGAAATAAAATACATGTGCAACTGTACATAAACGACAAGGGCACTTAAACATTACAACTGTTTAAAACTACAAATGTTTAAAACTACAACTATTTAAAGATTACAATTGTTCTCCAAAAAACTGTCTAAAGATTACAATTGTTTTCCAAAAATTTGAAAAAAGAAAACAAACTGTCTAGTACATAACTATAATTAAGCAAAGCAGGAACGTCGGCCAGGTTGCCGCAAAGATGATGGTCTTCAACATCCACGATAACGGCTGAAGAATCGGAAAGTGTAGGATTAAAGCAGGCCGAGCCAGGACTACACTGTCGTCATGCTCCGGAGTAGGTTCAGGCTGAAGAGAGACGTCGTCTCCATCATCCATTGTAATCCCGCACAAGTCCAGCTCCTGGAAGGCCGACGCGACTGTCGAAGGCAATCATCGAACCCAAAGTGCCGTATCATCGACCACATGAGTCGATAAAAGATCTGCGGCGTTTTGAAGTCTCTAATCGCGTCAGCCCCGCCGTCTCTGTAACTTCTCCTCCGAGCCGTCACCTCTCCTTGGAGCTTGACGTTCTCGCATCGACCGCCGTCGTTTATCCTTAACCTCCCGCGGCTCCCGGTTAAGGATACGGACGGCTTCCTTGTATCGAGCCTGCTGATTCAACAGGTTCTTGTTGTGGCTACGAACTCGATCGACGACCCCTCCTTCGCCACACAACGGTCACGGAGGGCTTTGACACGAACCAAGGCCTAAAAGAACATATCCGTCAGTTAGTAAGTATACCATAACAAGATAATGCATGCTCAACCCAAAAATGTGAGAAACCTACCCTGGAGAGATCGAAGAGGGCCGACGCCCCTAAATCCTCCGTCCCCACCTGGTCACAGGGCTCCACGTCCGTCGGTTTTTTATCGGAGATTCTACCTCCCCGACGACATATTCCTTGTAGGTTAGGAGACGGCACGGACCCTCATTGACGGGACCAATGGAAGTCATCACCCCCTTTCCCGCGCCATGGCCAGACTTCGGAGGTGACTTTTCCTTCAATGGTTCGTCTGCAGGAGTGACGGCAGTCTTTTTTGATGGACGGCCGTCACTCCCGTCAGGTTTCCTCTTCGTCACCTTGGCGACGGCCGTGGGGGTTGACGAGGCTTCCCCCCCCGCTTCCTTGGCCTTCTTCTCTTCCCTCGACGAGCCGCGGCGGCCCGTATCCTTTGCTTCGCGGATTCCATCTCTACAACACAAAGAAAGACTGTTAGGAAAAGTGACGGAAAGAATTAAACTGACGGGAAAATAAGTCTACTCACGTCGGCGCGCAAACTCTTCCAACCTACGAGCTTCCGCTGACGGATCTGGGCCCCCACAGTATAAATGGAGGGTGTCAAGGGTGATCAAATCCTTGCACTTACGGTCTTCCAAAGGGATTTCTAGAATCCGCTAGATGAACTCCTCCCGCTCGTCAGTTATATGCGGACGGGTATAAGCTGAAAAAAAAAAAAAAAAAAAATAATAAGTGTTAGTGCCGTCGCCTCAAAAAACGCACGAGCCTCATGATTGACGGGTTAACCTGAATCCTTGACAAAGGCCCAGGTGTTGTCAAAGTAACCACGGGGCATCGTCGCCCACTCCTCCCGACGGCGGACCCAGTCCGTCCCTTCAACAAAAAAATACCTACTCTTCCAGTTCCTATTTGAGTCGGGCATATCTGACACTAACCGTAGCCCTTTCTCTCGGGCATTAAAGTGATATGTCCCTTTAGACGAGGCGATGTGGTGAGGCCTATAACAATAAAAGAACTCTCCTAGTGTAAGCGACGGTGTCCTCCACTAAGAGCGCCCCATAGGATTTTCAGCTCCTATAAAGGTCCTCCAGGCGTTTGGGGCAACTTCGGGTGACGGATATTCCAAGGAAGTCAGCTAGTTGACGGTGCAGAGAGCCGTCAACGGTAACCTCAGGCCCGCAGCAAACATGGCGTCATACATGCCGACGTCACCTGTCCGCCCCGAGTAACACCTCTCACCCTCTCTAGGGAGACGGATGGGGATGTGGTCGAGATTTGATAGCGAACCCGTAACTCCCTAAAAACCTTACCACTCATCCCAGGCAAAAATTTGTTGACGGCCCAATCCTCGGGAAGAATGAAGGGACGGTTATCTCCGGAACCCTCCAAGGTTCCTTCACCGGATCTCTCATCCCCGTCACTATCCTCCCCGTCAACATCCATTCCATCCCCGTCGTTTTCATCCCCTCTTCCCTCATCCCCATCTCCCTCAGCAAAACTCTCATCACCGTCAGGAGATTGGGCTGATGACTCTCTCTTTGACGGGAGGGAGAAGTCTGACTCGTTTCCAGAACCAAAGGTCTCGTCGTAGCCCGCTCCTTCGCGGATCGACGACTTGTCACAAGACGCGTCACTCGACATCCGACTACCTACAAGTGACGGGTTCAAACTAAGTACCTAATTTGACGGCCTCACTAATGAGGCAAAAATAAAAAAGAAAAAGAAGGAAGGAGAGAGGAGATGAAAACTTACCGGTATGGAGGCCTTCTGGATGGCTCTAGAGGCGGCAACGGATAAGTCGACGGAAGTGAAGTCGACTAAAGGTGGGCGACGGTCTTTCTCTCCACAAGATCAGCAAGGTTGAAATAGTGAAAATGACAGGAAAGCGCTGTTTATATATGGAAAAAATGGCGCGGAAGACGAAGCGACGTCTCGTCAGAAGTGAAGCCAATAGGAACGAGCCACCTGTCCGAGGCATTAAATGCACAGATCCACGCAAACAAAATTCCTGCCTCTTTTGAAAACAAACTCCATAACTCGTCAAGACAAAGTCCGACGGAGGTATGGAGTAGGGGGCAAGTGATGAGGATAAAATTATGGTGACAAAGGTGACGGGACAGACTTGACAAAGGTTACAGGACTGACAAGGGTGACGGAAAAGACTTGACATGGGTGACGAGATTGTTTTGCCGTCAGCATTCCTTCAAGGCCGACGGTGACCAAGTAAAAGAACTCCACATAGGGCCGAGCATCCTGAAGTTGACGGGATAAGCGAGATCGACGGGATAACATAAATCGACGGCGTCATCCATGGAATGTTCTCGCACGTTTACGTGTAGAAGTAAATAACTTGCTCCCCACGTTTCACGAAACCTAAGGACTCCTATATGGAAAGAATCCCGTAAAATACGCCCAAGAAGACTTCTATAAGGAAAAGACTTCTACTCCAAGGAAAAGAGGGGTAACCCTCGCTACTATAAAAACCTAAGCACCCTCGCAACCCAAGGTACGCATAATTTACTCTCTCTAGCACTCTAGAGCAGTGAGAATAATTCTAACTTGACCTTCGGAGGGTGTTTGGCCGGTACCACACCGGTACTCCCCGCTAGGTTATTCCTTTTCGTTGTGCAGGTGCCATTTGTGATCGTACGAGGAACGTGTGACTCACTGGTGGACATATTTCCGGCATCATCAAAAGTCACATTAGCGAGGAGCTTCCCCGGGTAAATATACCCAATCACCAATTCTGTGATCACGTTTAGCCCTGGTTGCTGCAATTAACAATAACACATTCTAATGAGAATAGTAGTCTGTATAAAATTGATGCAAACTAATGTATAATGTATTTAACTCTTTCAAATGAATGTGTGGTGTCTTTTCAACAGTTAAATACAAGGATGCATGGTTACAAGCTTATTCATATCGCATTTGTTGTGGCTTGAATTATTCCAATGGGTAAAGTAAAAAGCAGCGCAATGCCACAAGCCATTAATAGTCCCCACCATGGGAGTTGCAGCTGTTTGTCAAAACCTTCACAGGCAACCATGGCAAGAGCAACCATTAAACTAGGATGGCATAAAACCACCACTGAGGGACTTGTTTATAGTTCTTCTTCATCAACCTTGTATGCACATCCGAATAATGATATTTTGCTGAACTTGTTGTCTGTTTCCAAAGTGTCCAGATTGTTCTGCTCAATGTTTTTACCAAATAAAGAAAATCATGGAAGGCTTTTAACGAAAAAGAAATTTTGCAAGAGAATAGAATAGAAGATGTTAAGAAGCAGCTTACTTTCCATTAAAGAGGGCAACATGAGTAATAGTAGCTAGCTGTTAGAGTAGCGAAGCTCAAACCATAGCTAATAGCAAAGAACACACTTAGATAAAGTTTGCTGTAACTGTCATAAGCTGCAAGATTAGTATCATATTTACAACATAATAACTTAAAATTTAAGCTAATAATGAATATAATTGGTATCATATTGTTATGTGAGATCTCTGGTAGGTATGTCCCCATGAAAATGGGGTAACTTTTGTGTAGTTTATGATTGGATATAACAGATAAGATTCTCATTTTGTGATTGGATGTAACTGTTAAGATTGTTTTTCAGATAAGTTTTTCTTTAAACAGATCTTTTATAGTTCCTCAACCTTTGGAGAACGTGGTATTGTATTATTATAAGTTCTCTATGATAGGTAAGTTCCCATAAAAAAGGGACAACTTTCATGTAGCTTATAATTGGATGTAACAGTTAAGATTCTCAATTTGTGATTAGATGTAATTGTTAAAATTGTATACATGCACTTTGTAAAAGGTTACTCAATGCACTAGTGCACTTGAAAGTGCACCTACTGTTACTAAAAGTCTAGTCCCTCTCAGGTACAGTTTCGATCTCGAACTTACTCTACTTAATAGGCCGGAAGAGAGAGATATTCAGAAAACTCGATTTCCTGTCTTGTCTTAAGAACCTAACTCAAAAGAGAAAAGAAAAACCAAACAAAAATAAAAGAGATGTCACTTTTGACGATTGAACTGCACTGTTATATCCAAATTGGAACTAGATTTGAACGTCTTTGGATCCTACTTAGAGCCGGCTTTCACTCCACTTTCACTTTCATATTAGGAACGTCGACTTGTGCACTTGCAATATGGAATTTCACTTTTCGGAATCCTTGCTCCTGGCCTATTGGTTGATGATAGGGTTCCTATTGGTCCTGTTCGTAGAGTTCCTACCCTTGGCTTTGGTTCCAGTCTTGTCTTGCATGCCAGCAAGTATTCTAGAAAGAATGACTCGGTTTCATGTCATGTAGTTACTATAGCTCCTCTCACCTTGTGTTACTCGGAATGATCCGTTTTTGGGGTAAGTGTAATTTTGGAAGACCAAACTTTTGCGTGTGCGTGAGAGACGGGGGGGACGAGGAAGAGGAGGGAGTTAAGGCCGTTATAAAAACTTCCTTGACAGTCATCCCTTATCAATTCACTACCAGCTTTTTATTTTTGAAAATTGATCATTCAAATATACTACCAAAGGATACTTTTGAACCTTTAAGTTTAGCGGCTCAAACATTTTGTCTTATTTGTAACATAATATGTGGTCACCATAATAACTTGGAGCTGCCTCTGAGTAGCTTTTAGTCTTTTACAAAGACACTTGCCACATGTTACAAAATGCTGCAGTGTAGGGTCTTAAGTTTGGAAAAATATTGTGTTACATTCATTCACATTCACTGTTCCACTCACATCCATAATTTATGTGGAAATTGCCATATTTTAACTTATAAAAGTGGATATGAAAATTGAAAAAGAAGTGAATTAGTGGATGTGTGAGAATCAAAATCTTTTAAGTTTTATTACTTAACATAACCAAAATAACTTTCAAGTTTTAACAATAAAATGAAAACCTCAATAACTTCATCATTTTCTTTAATAAATATCTTTAGTAAACACAATTTGCTATTTGTCACCTAAAAAGAAGTTAGGATGAAAGACCATAATGAATAGGAGAAAAAGGACCTTCCGTTTGTGCTACTAATTTAAAGGAAGACTGGGTATTGAACTTTCTAAAATAAAGCATGACCTAAAAAGAATGCTTAAAATCAATTGAAAGTACAAAATAAACATGGTCAAGTTTAATTCAGGGCCTTTACCACTCTAATAGTTACTCCATTACTAGCTAACAAAGCATAATTGTGGAACTCCATATCTTATTCATGTATTGCACGTTTTTTATTTAGATCTTACCTATTCAGCAAGAATGAACTTGTCATAAGAAATATGCACAATTACAATCATGATATATGTTACAAGAAGAAAAACAATCTTGCCTAAGTTCACAACTTTACACAACAAACACAAAAATATGGAAAATCTGTATATAAATGACAAGCACCTGGAGCATTTTAGCTCGCTGCAGAAACAAAAAGAAACCCGATGAACAAAGCCACCAAGGAGTTACCCAAATTGAAATTTGCAATCAAAGAAGTCGATAGTTTTTAGACCCCTTAAACAATTGATTAAACCTAGGTAATTAGCCAAGTTGTTACTTAGTCCAATTAAACAAATCTAGGTTATCACAATATAAAAGATCAAATCATGCAAAGCAGCGAAAAATAAATAAGACATTGATATGATCACCCAGGAAACCAAACCGGTAAAAACCTGGGGAGGATTTGACCTAGCTATCCTTAAGGTAAACTTGAATCCACTATCTTGAAAGAATCGAAGTTCATACAATAAGACTTACAAGCCCCCACGCTCGACTTCTTATTACTACCAACCAGTAGAACTTACCGACACGACCACGTACAAGCTCCGAATCCACGGACTCCTTCTTTCTTGGATTCATCACGCCTACAAGCACACCCGCTTGTGTTTTCTTTAAGCTTTAATGGCAGCAACTGAATTGATCATCAAGGCGTAGATAAATCTTTTCCTTGAAAACCCTAAGTTTGTGTAAAGGAAAGCTCCTCTAGATCTCACAAGAGATTTACACAAACCGCAAATATAAGCAACACTAAAACGTGGCTAGGGTTTGCCTTTTATACTTAGGACAAATAAGAAACCTTAAAAACATTTTAAAACAAATAGGGCTGAGTTGGACTAATCTGCAGAAAAGCATTTTGCCCGAGCTTCGATCGGTCGAGCCTGTTGTTCGATCGATCAAGCCAGGCCGAAAGGCACAATGCTTCCCGCTTTAACTCAATTCCAACTTTACATTGATACACAACTTTGAGCTAGCTTTAAAACACTTCTAAACACATTGTTTTGATCATGGTTTGCTAACAATACACGTTAGAGTTCTAAATACATAAAATCCTAAACTTTAAAACCTAACAAACTCCCCCTTTGGCAATCCATGACAAAACACAACTTAGAAGCTCAAAGTTTACAAAATAAAAAGCCCTTTACAAAATAATGCTCATAAAACAAATTCAATCCTAACTACTATCCATCATTTGCAAGTGTAGATAGCAGCTCAATTGAATCAACTTTGTATATTTCTGAAACACTAAACAAAATGCATAACCGCATGTGTGGAAACAATACAAGTAAACAAAATAACTTCTTGATTTCAAACAACACACAAAAAAAAAGACATATATCAATGAATAACTCATAAATATAAATCAATAAGCAGTTTGAAACAAGAAACAAATAAAGTACCAACAAAACATAAAACTCCCCCTAACAAGAATATCCCATCAAAAACAAGGTAAGAGCTAAAAATGCATAAGTACAAAGTGAAGCACCTAGATACAATCTAAAACTCCACAAGCTCCAACCAAAAACAAATAAACTCCCCCTGAAAACAAAAAACCTACAAAGTACTCCCCCTTTTTGTGATGGAATGCCAAAGGGCAAACAAGCCATCCATCATCAAAAGAGAGGTGGTCTAAACTGCACCAACTCCGCACGCAAGGCATGGATCTCATCAAGCACGTCCACCAAAATCTGTCCTTGAGCCGCCTGAACGGTCAAGACATGATCCAACGTGCGACGAATGTCTGAATCATCCGGCGATCGGTGGAGGAACATCAGCATCAGCAGTAGCACCTGAAGTCTCAGCAGAGCAGTGACTGTAGAAGAGGGAGGAGGAGGAACACCACTAGATGACGCACCTCTAGGACGAGAAGGAGCAACTCTCAACCGAGCAGCCCTCCGACGAAGAAAGGTGGCACCTATGGGAGCAATCACATGAACAAGCTCACCAGACGGAAAACCATCTAGACCTAAGTAAAGCAAAATCCTATGAATGAAAATAGGATGAATCAGTGTATGCCCTACGACGTAACTCCTATGAACCTCGTTCAAAGAACGAAGGAACAAGTGAGGAAAAGCGATAGACGCTCCAGAAACAAAGGCGTACAAAAACACACATCGCTCTAAAGGGATGGTGTGGAAGTGAGAGATAGGCCACAAGGAATGACACGCAATCCGAAAGAAGAGATAGGCCGTCTCGGTAAGCTCAGCGGACGTGATCCGAGGATCGAACCCCACCTGGATAGATGACCTAGTGATGTAAGATATGACAACGTCTAATGAGGGTGACTCATCATAGGGATAGTCAAGCATCCCGAACAACCGAAGCACCCTAAGAGCCTCAGCCACTACTACTCGAGGGGTAATGGTGAACTCTACACCTCGTATCCAACTCCTAACTAGGGTATTGGAATCATAGATGTGGCAAGAGAGGTTCGAGTAGAACTCTCTAATCGGGCGGTCGGGGTGGATGATCTATCTCTAAGAGAGGCAACCAACCTCGAGACTCAAAATTGGCCCTAATGGCCGGATCAAGCGCATCTAACACAACAGCTCGCTCGGACCAGATCTTAAGCTTACAGTTCAAGGTGTCATAGGCTTCTTTACACTTATCATTCTTAAACAACTCAACTCTAGTGGGAGACTCAGAGCAAGTGGAAGTGGTCCTATGGGCTCTAGTTTTCCTAGGCATGGTGCTAAGATAAGGATCAAAACACAGAGCGAAAGAACAAAAACACAAAACCAAAACCAAAGGCAGATCGCAAGTTAGCACAAAAACCAAATATAGAATAAAATTCTATATGATGCATGAACAAGTTTAAATGTCATGATACATGTTCTAATGCAGTGAATTAAGTCCAAAAGGTTCAAATTCCAAAATTAGCTTGAACATTAAGATTTTTAACACAAAAAAACCCCAAAATTTGGTAAACCACTTGATCAATTTGAAAAATATTGACAAATTGATCATTACACATGATATAATAACAAAAATAATGACCAAATACATCAATTGGATAAGCCAATTTCATCAATTTAAGCCAATTTGACAAAATCCTCAATTCGGATCAAATTCAAAACCCTAGAATTTTCAATTTTTCAAAAACCACAAAATTGATCAAATTAAACTATAGGGAACATCATTATAGCATCATAGCACAAAAACCCATTAATCAATTTCACAAGAATAGGTTCGAATCATCAAAAACCCCAATATGTTTGAAAGTGTCGAAAATACCCATGATAATGTATGAAAAATGCATGAAATCATGAAATAAACTTGAAAAAGAAGGGAAAAAGGGACTTACTGGCCTCCTAGGACAAAAACCTTGCAAAAATCTTGAAGGAAAACGACAAAAATTGAATGGTGGAGCCTAGAGCCAACACGGAGAGAGAGAAAAGAAAAGAACTATTTGAAAAGTAATTTTGAAAAAGTCCAAATCTGTCTTTTAAAAAAACCTGATTCACGAGTTTCGATCGGTCGAAAATCAGCCTCGATCGGTCGAAACAGACAGAGACTCCCTCTCTCATATTTTAAAATTTTCGATTGGTCGAAAAACAGAATGGACCGATCGAATTAGGCAGAGGCTCACCATATTTTTGAGAAAAACACAATTTTTGAAAAACAAGTTGATTTAACTCAAAGCATTGAAATTTAAGAACAAAAATGCATGAGTATGAGATGATATGATTTTCAAATCAAAGATATTAAGCCCAAAATTCCCAAAAACAAAATTTCTTGCATTCTCCACAAATTTTCAAGCAACAATTAAGTTTGCACATAATTCAAAGTATTTGCAATAACTTGGTTGGTCGGACCATAAATACACACAATAACATGTACAATGTTTAGCAAAGAGTAACTCGTGTAGTGTGTGCAACTAGCAAAAACTTGAAATACATGTGAGGTGATATGTGAATAGCAATCAATCACAAAGTCTACAAAATTCATCACAAAGAATTTAAAAGAGACTATCACCTAAAGAGTTACATCATATAACTCCCACATCTCCTAGATCATAAGTTTGCAATCATGTAAGTTTCTTGTATTTATGCCTCATAATATACATTCCAATTTTAAGTTATGTGACTTTGGCATCAAGTCTAATAGTACACACCAATTTTGATTTTAAGAATTAAGAAGTTTAACCGAGGCTTCACCTTATGTTCTTTTTGTGCATGTGCTACACTTTCTCGAGTACAAAATCTTATGATATGCACTAAGGTGTTCATGATTGGCTAGTGAACAGTGGTGAGATGGTTATTTATGCCTTTCTCTAAAAGTTCAAGTCCAACATTTAAAAACATGTGACTTCAAGATTAAGACATAGTAATAAAAAACCATACACATCTTTCTCATACAACATGCACTACAAATCTTTAACTAGTAAAGTGCAATAAATAAGCTCATCAAAGCTAAACAAGGTACAAAAGACATGTTATGTGAAAATAAATTGACCAACCTTGTTCTCAAAAATCAAGAAGAATAGTGCAAAACAAACTGTGCTTCCTTTTTCTCCTTTTTTATTTTATTTTATTTTATTTTAAGAAAAATAAAAAAAACACCTAGAATGAAATGCATGAATGTTATGCTATGCAAATCCTAGAAACAAAAAAAAAAAAAAACAAAACCAAAGAACAATGGTCACAAAGGATAGAGCAATGAAGCACAAGGACCAAGAGGACAAAGACAAATCAGGGATACAGAATCACACCAATCACTTGACGAAGAGTCTCAAACTTATTTCTATCAAGAGATTTGGTAAAAATGTCGACATTTCGATGCTCGGAGTAGGAATATACTCAAGGCACACAATTTTTCTTTCAACAAGATCCCTAATGAAGTGATACCTAATCTCTATGTGCTTAGTCTTAGAATCTTGAACAGGGGTTCTTAGATATGTCAATAGCACTAGAGTTATCACGATAAACCACCATGGTATCTTGGGATATCCCATAATCGTTAAAACCTTTTTTATCCAAAGAAGTTGTGAGCAACAACTTCCAAAGAAGAATAACTTCCAAAGAAGCAATATATTCGCCTCGACAAGAGAGACAAGGACACAGAATTTTGCTTTTTGCTCATCCAGGCAACAAGGTTAGCACCAACATAAAAACATCCACCAGTGGTGCTTTTTCTATCATCAGCATTACCAACCCAATCAAAATCAGAAAACCCAAGAAGAGACAGATTAGACTCTTTGCTATAAAATAATCTATAGTCACAAGTTCCAAAGCAACATATTTAATTATTCTTTTTGACAAGCATTTAAGTGTGAAACCTTAGGATTAGACTGAAATCTAGAACAAACACCAACATTAAAAGCAATATCAGGCCGATTAGCGATTAAATACAACAAACATCCAATCATACTTCTGTATAATGTAACATCAACAGACTCACCCGATGGATCATTTGTTAATTTTGCATTGGCAGCCATTGGTGTTCTAGCATGGGCAGCATGGTCCAATCCAAATCTCTTGACTAGATTCTTTGCGTATTTTGCTTGGTTGATGTAGATCCCTGTTTGCTTCACCTGTAATCCCAAGAAATATGTTAGTTCACCAACCATACTCATTTCAAACATTACCTTCATTTCATCTACAAAAGAATGAACAAGAGAGTCATTAGTAGCACCAAAAACAATATCATCTATATAAATTTGAGCTACAACAAAACTGTTCTTATCCTTTCTTATGAAGAGAGTAGTGTCTGCAAATCCCCTTTTGAAGCCGTGCTCAATAAGATATGCAGTCAATCTATCATACCAAGCCCGTGGAGCTTATTTCAAACCATACAGAGCTCTCTTCAACTTATATACATCATCTGGTCTGTGAGGATCAACAAATCCTTTAGGTTGTTCAATATAAACTTCTTCTTGTAATATTCCATTCAAGAAAGCACTTTTGACATCCATTTGATATAACTTGAAGTTCAGATGACTAGCTATAGCCAGCAATATCCTAATGGATTCCAATCTTGCTACTGGAGCAAAGGTCTCATCAAAGCAATCCCTTCTACTTGTGTGTAGCCTTGAGCAACAAGTCTTGATTTATTTTCGATGAGTGCCATGTTCATCTGACTTGTTCTTGAAGATCCACTTAGTTTCAATTACATTCACACCCTTTGGTCTAGGAACTAATTCCCACACATCATTCTGAACAAATTGATGAAGTTCTTCATGCATAGAGTTTACCCAATCAGCATCTTGAAGTGCCTCATCTACCTTCTTCGGTTCAAATTGGGACAGATAGCATGAATGTGTAATTACACTTAAGGCTTTTGACCTTAATCTCATGTTGTCATTCAGACTTCCCAATATATTTGAGGAGGGATGATTAAGCCTTACTCTAGAGGAAGGACCTTTAACCAGAGATCTGGATGTACCTCTTTGTTCTGATGAAGGACTAAACTCATGTTGAACCTGTTGAGTCTCATGAACTGGAGTGGATGGTTCAGGACTTGATGGCACAGATATTACATCATTCAACACCATTAGCTCCTTATCACTATGTTTCACAACATAATCAACAGGGAGAGAGCCATTAACTTCCACTGGCTTATCTTGAACCCGAGTAGTACTTTTTGGATGTGCTTCTGGACATACTTCATCATTGATCACAACATTTGAAGATTCCATGACAGTTTTGGTTCTCATATTATACACTTTATATGCCCTACTAGTAGAGGAGTATCCTAGAAAATATCCTTTGTCACTCTTAGCATCAAATTTCTCTAGGTGCTCTCTATCACGTAGAATGTAACAATCAACGCCAAAAATCCTGAAATACTTGACGACCGGCTTCTTTCCTCTCCGAGTTCATAGGGAGTCTTCTTGGAATCAGTCTGAAATACACCGGTTTAGCGTATGGCAAGCAAGTGTTAATCGCTTCTCCCGAGTAAAGATTTTGGCAATTTTTTATTATGCAACATCACACGTGCCATCTCTTGAACGACCCTATTTTTTCGTTCAACTATTCCATTTTGTTGCGGTGTCTTGGGTGATGAAAATTCTTGATGTGTGCCCTGTTCATTGCAGAAAGTAGCTAGCTTGGTATTCTCAAATTCTCTTCCGTGGTCACTTCTGATTCTGGCTACCACTATATCTCTTTCAACTTGCAATTTCTTACACGGATGTATCATCTTTTCAGGAGCCTCAGTTTTATCTTTCAAGAGCACAACCCAAGTATATCCGGTAAAGTCATCCACAACCACTAGAATATATTTCTTTCCTCCCAAACTCGAACTCGAGCAGGACCCATAAGATCAATGTGCAAGTAACTCCAGAGGTCTTGAAGTTTGAACACTAGCCACAGATGGGTGTTTAGATTTTATCTGTTTATCTATCTGACATGGTCCACATATGCACTTATCTATCTTCTCAAACTTAGGTAAACCAACAACAAAGCATCACATTTTGAAATATTTTCTAACCGCTTATGACTAGCATGCCCCAGCCGTTGATGCCACAAATCAACTTGATCAATCTTTGCACTAAAACACTTGTTGTTTATGCTTGATGTCAATCCATAACAGGTTGTCCGCCGTTTGTTCGTACACCAACACACATATAGTCACCTCCACCATCAAGTATCTCACATTCATGCTTAGTGAAGAGAAAATTTAGTCCATTGTCACAAATCGATCGATGATCTTTGAGTAAATTTGCCTTTAGTCCATCAACATACCAAACATCTTCAAAGACCGGTAACCACGGGATGTCCACAGTTCCAATGCCTCTGATGACAAATTTGCTTCCATCTCCAAAAGTGACTGTCCCAATCTTTCCTTCAAAAAGGGTCTTGAATAATCCTTTGTTTCCTGTCATATGCCTGGAACAACCACTATCCAAATACCAAAGACAAGAATCACGTGCCTTTAAGGCGGTTAAGGCAATATAACACAAATAATTATTACCACATATGATAAGACCAAGATGTTCAAGAAAAGATTTAACAAACTCAACAAGGGACAAATACACAAAGTAAGCAAGTTGATGAATAAGCAGAAAGAGTTTCCAAAAATCCATACCAAAGGGGTCAAGGATCAGCTCGGTGATCAAAGAATCAACAACAAAAGAGCTATCCGCTCCGATACCACTTGATAGTTTTTAGACCCCTTAAATAATTGCTTAAACCTAGGTAATTAGCCAAGTTGTTACTTAGTCTAATTAAATAAGTCAAGGTTATCACAATATAAAAGATCAAACTTAGTCCAATTAAACAAGTCTAGGTTATCACAATATAAAAGATCAAATCATGCAAAGCAAATGGAGAATAAATAAGACAGTGATATGATCACCCAAGAAACCAAACCGGTAAAAACCCGAGGAGGATTTGACCTAGCTATCCTCAAGGTAAACTTGAATCCACCATCTTGAAAGAATCGAAGTTCATACAATAAGACTTACAAGCCCCCACGCTCGACTTCTTATTGCTACCAACCAAGTAGAACTTACTCGACATGACCACGTGCAAGTTCGAATCCACGGACTCCTTCTTTCTTGGATTCACCACCAGCCTACAAGCACACTCGCTTGTGTTTTCTTTAAGCTTTAATGGCAGCAACTGAATTGATCATCAAGGTGTAGATAAATCTTCTCCTTGAAAACCCTAAGTTTGTGTAAATGAAAGCTTCTTTAGATCTCACAAGAGATTTACACAAACCGCAAATATGAGCAACACTAAAACGTGGTTAGGGTTTGCCTTTTATACTTAGGACAAATAAGAAACCCTAAAAACGTTTTAAAACAAATAGGGCTGAGTTGGACGAATCTGCAGAAAAGCATTCTCGCTTGAGCTCGATCGGTCGAGCTCGTTGTTCGATCGATTGAGCCAGCCGAAAGGCACAATGCTTCCCGCTTTAACTCGATTCCAACTTTACATTGACACATAACTTTGAGCTAGCTTTAAAACACTTCTAAACACATTGTTTTGATCATGGTTTGCCAACAATACACATTAAATTTCTAAATACATAAAATCCTAAACTTTAGAACCTAACAGAGTCGTGACCGAGAAGTTTCCGGTTGATGTGTTAGTGCACAATACAACCCCATCCATTATCCTCGAGCCAATCCCAGTCCTGGTGTAGTTTGAATCCTTCAGATATTTTGCATATTGAGGTGTTGTATAATTAGAAAGCACCAAAAATGGGTCTAATCTGGGCACACAGACAGCAATATGACCCCTTAAAACTGTGTGATTCTCTTTTATGTCACAAATTGTTGGGGATTTTACCAAATTAAGGAGTAATTATGAAAGAACAAATAAACACATCAAGTGAATAGAAATTAGTGATTGACTTGAAGGCACAATTGAATGTTAATTATCCTCAGACAATATTTGTCTCCATACGTAAGTTGCTAAAGGGTTTCTACAAACTTGTCCCCAGGATACAACCGAGTTTATTGGGTTCTACAAATAGTAATTTTGGAGAATACCCACAGGATTTTTTGTGTTTCTTTGTAACTTACTATTTTGGAGAATACAAATTTCTCTATTTTTCAAGTGAACATAGGCCTCTATTTATACCCATTGGGTTATAATCCTTCAAAAGGTATGTATGGAGAGTTATAATTTTCACTAAGATCATTCACAAGGCTTGAAATGTTCTCAAGCTTTCAGAACAGTCACTTGAAAATTCTACAGAAAATTTTGTTTTGCGATTTTCGATCAGTCAAGAATTACTTTCAATCAATCAAGTGTTCTTTTCGATTGGTCAAACAGAATCGAGCGGCGATCGAGCTAGGTAGATTTTCCAGGACTTTTTCTTTACCATTTCGATCGATCGAGCCAAAGCTTCGATCGATCGAAATTCCCTGAACTTGAATTTTCACAAAGAAAATTCCAAAATTCGAATTTTCACTTTATTCATTTTATAAATGAATACTCTCCAACCTTATATCATTCTTACAACCTATTTTTGTATATACTTATTTATACAACAATCCCCCACTAGGTTGTAATAATATATGTCTCACTTGATTGATATTCTATCATGCATAATGGAAGGTGTCTTTAACTTAAACCTCCCCTTAGTGTAATTGATCAAGAAATCAACAGAGTTAATGGTGGCTTGGTGCTTAAACCAAAACTCTTATGTGATAAAATCAGAAACAACACACACATGAGAACATCCACAACACATTTAGAAATCCATGTTATTAGCACTATTATGGCCTTGTGCTCTTCCCGGTTTAGTGAACATGTACAAGAGAAAACCATTTTACTCTTGCTAGAAGCGGCACCACTTCTATGTTCACAACGGTGAAGTTTCGTCTTATGTCCCTGTTACATACGATATTTATGATTTATGAACTTCATTAAGAATTTAAAACTCATCTTCTATTTCATCGTAACAGTCTGCACTAATCCATCCTGAATGAGACACAAATTTAGTGCTCTTGCTAACCACATATCAATAGCTTGTTGTTACCCTTTAAACCTCTTAGATATAATCAATTTGAGGTTGGGTTCTCACTATTGGTGATTCTCTTAAAAGAAAGGTTTTAGTCTCATTTCAATGGATGTTATCCTTACCAAGTCTCGAGACACACTTTGGTAAAGAACCTATTTTATATATAGAATTACGTAGGCAATGGACTAGTTCAACCACATTTGACTTGCCTTACGTATTCTTGTCTTAGACTTTTAAGTCTAAGTTCACTTTGCATACAACTCATGTATACCACACGCAATGTAGTTTCACAATTACAGTACAAGGAATGGCTTTCTATGGTTGTGGCCATGATACTTTATAAAAACCTTAGCCATTTTTCTTTTTTGCCTGTTACCATCAATGCTTTCAATTTAATTCTATAGTAAATTAAGAAATACACCTTATTTCTATAATGCTTACACATAGCACCCCCACATGTAGTGATTATCTAACTAGACATAGATATTATCACTCACATCAATAATAGAATTAAACTTTGAATATTCTATAAAATAGATATTCATCACAATTAATTACTTTCTAGTGATCAACCTTAAGTTTTAGAAACTTTGAAAGTCTATATACTGTGAAGGCAATTTCTAGTTTTGTTCCATACATAATACGCAACATGTACTTCATACACTAGCAAACTCGAGCTGTGCATCTACCCTTCCAGTGATCTCTTTACTAAATATTGGAATTAAAGTGCCTTTGCCTCTTTAAAGATAATAAAATCTAAAAAGCAAGTTCTCAATACTAATCTCAACATGATGAGATATCACAATTCCCAATAGAATGAGAAAATATTAATCTCAACACAATGAGATTACTCAAATCTCAACAAAATGAGATAACATAAATCCCAAAATGAGATTATTATAATGCACATCTCCACTATATTTCTTTACTTGATTCTCATTCATAAAAGACATTCATATAATTATTTAAGGAAGTACAAACCCACAGACCTTTCAGATAAACTTCCTTACCAAGATCATTGTTTATGAAAGTTACTACACATCTATATGATGCATACTCAAATTACATGTGGAAACACAATCCAATAATTCATCATTGATCCTTGAAAGTTCAATTAATGAACTCACTTGTACTCTATTTATTTCACAAAGAGATTCTTTCAAATAGGATCACCATATGTGCTTGTTTAAATTTGAGATATCTACCACACATGGTAGAATTTAATCTCAATGAATTTAACATCCCTAGATGTTAATTCTCAATATCTTTAACAAGCACATCTTTGATGCACAAAAGCATCTTTATGAGTCCATGACTCTTTTGAGGTTTATACCCCCACACTTTCTTGGATATCATAATTCCACAATTTGAGTTTCTAAACCCCACATTTAGAGTTTTCAACCATTCCAAAATTCACATTAATACACACATTGTAATTACATATATCAAAATGTAATAATTAGACATAGTGAATTTCTTAAAAATTATATGAATGGTTCAAAAGATATCAAACTAATAACATAAATAGTTACTAGTGCATAGATATCAAACACCTATCTTTTCCCTTTGTTTTAAACCTCTTATTACTAACCTTAAACCAAAAGATTTTATATTTTATTCTAATACCCACTCACAACCAATTGGTTTTGAAACTAGAGGTAGATTCACTAAGACCCAATTATTATTAAATAATATTGAGTCTATCTCATCATTAATAGCTTTTACAATAGAAAGCTACATCTTTTACAAGCACAAAGCTTTCTCAAACTTTAGGATCACTTCCCTCAAAGAGTATTTTGGGTATTTAATTAGGACTACACTTTTATTACCTTCAATAAGGTAAACAAGAGCTTCACATGAAATAAAATCTAGATTAAGATCCCATTTATTTCTTACACTTTGACTCCACCTTTATTCACTTGGTGAACCACATTTAAATCTTTAATATCACTTAATGTGATATTTAAGATTTGAGTCATTTACTCGTGTTTAAGTAGGTATCGGGGTATCCTTGAAATTATCTTTGAATTTAAACTCAATAAATTCAATATCTTTTAATTTCACTCTTATAGTAGACATTAAGTCTAATAAACGACATACTCTCGAATTTACTCAAAACCTACATATACACTTTATATATAACTCTTTGACTAATTAGTCCTCTTTGGTCTATCATTTTATAAAAGGTCAAACACCCCCACAGTTTAAAATGATAAGCATTTGGTCACATTCTCATTTCATAACACATGAAATTCCTTTGAGATGAAACTCTATTATGCACATAGCATACACTAAGCAAAGCTTCTTCCCATTGATCAGATAGGAACTTAGCTAATTGCACTCAAGTTTATGGCTTTTACCATATCAAATAGAGTTCTTTCTATTGACCAAATCATTTTATTAGAGTGTATAAGGGACTGCATTTTGGTGTATTATGACATGTTCCTCACAAAGAAGAATATACACTTAGAAATATTCACCATTTCTAGTTAATACACCATTCAACACAAATCATCATGCTTATATAAATAATATCATGCTATGACATAAACTTCAAAATTTTGAAATTTAAATGTCCATTCTAGCATGCCACAAATAAAAATCAACAATATAAGCACAATCAAAACATATTGCTAAATAATACTCAATTTGAACATGTCATTAGTAGCATATCCATTGCCTACTAATGTCCCATACTTGAACAAGACCATTCTTAAATAACAAATTGGCTTCTCTTGATATCGGTATGTGAAAAACATAGCATTGGTCAAGAGAACTTCTTGCCAAAACTCAATTTCACTTCAACTATGCAATTTCCATGAATTTTTGCTCTACTATGGATGCCCACAAGCATCTCTAGTTCTATGGAAGACTCCTTGTAAGTCTTTAAATATGCCTTGTTGTTGCACACATGCTAAATTGTATTCAAATCAAATCACCAATCGGAAGGATTTATAATTACAACCATATGAAGTACATTGATCATAATATTACATACATCACTCACCATAGCAATAATGTCCTTAATAACAATTGCTTCATTGGCATTTCCATCTTCATCCTTCTTATACTTTAAGAATTTGCATTATCAAAAGTAATGGCCTTTCTTTCCACAAAGGAAACATGACATACTCGTCATTATTGGGATTCTTGGAGTTGTTCTTTTAAAACCATTCACACTCTTATTCACATTCAAGTGTTTATTGATCTTACTAGAACTTCCAATTTTAACATTGTTCACATTCACTTTAGAATTGGTGTTAATTACACCTCTAACCCGACATTCTTCTTCAATTCAGTGATGTTGTTCTCTAAATTGATCTAAAGTGAGATATTCTGACATGTTATTTAATGTTTTCACATAGTTTAGAAAATCACTTAGGAAAATGTTCACATACTCTATTACTTTAAGAGTTTAAATTCTCATCCTTTAGATTTTCTACTTCACTTTATAACATTTAAACATGTCAAAAGTTCATTCTTATTTCTCAATTAAAATAAATTCGCAACACATGCAAATATTCTAACAAAGAAACTCATCAATCAATTTGAAATTCAAATTGCCAAGAACAAGAAATTTGTACCTTCAATGTTCAAACTATGAAAATGGCTTTTACTGCATTCACAATGTGAAAGAATCATCACCTTGTCTTGCCAACAAAGAAACTTGTTTCTTTAAGCCTTGTTCCATTGAATCTTCATTATGATTAATCATCATTTGAAGACCTCTTCAAATCCAAGCCAATTGCTATTTCTCCAAACCATGGTTCAACTTCTTCAAAGTTATACCATCATTTACTCCTTGTCTTGTAACAAATATTGTCTAAGATTGTTGGGGATTTTACCAAATTAAGGAGTAATTATGAAAGAACAAATAAACACATCAAGTGAATAGAAATTAGTGATTGACTTGGAGGCACAATTGAATGTTATCCTTAGATAATATTTGTCCCCATACGCAAATTGCTAAAGGGTTTCTACAAACTTGTTCTCAAGATACAACCAAGTTTATTGGGTTCTACAAATAGTAATTTTGGAGAATACCCACAGGATTTCTTGTGTTTCTTTGTAACTTTCTATTTTCCAAGTGAACATAAGCCTCTATTTATACCCATTGGGTTATAACCCTTCAAAAGGTACGTATGGAGAGTTATAATTTTCACTAAAACCGTTCACAAGGCTTGAAACATTCTCAATCTTTCAGAACAGTCACTAAAACCGTTCACAAGGTAGATTGTCCAAGATTTTTTCTTTACCATTTTGATTGATCGAGCCAAAGCTTCGATCGATCGAAATTCCTAGAACTTGAATTTTCACAAAGAAAATTCCAGAATTTGAATTTTCACTTTATTCATTTTACAAATGATTACTCTCCAACCTTATATCATTATTACAATCTATTATTGTATATACTTATATATACAACAACAGCCATCCAGGAGCTTGTCATATTCAGTGACATTAGGCTTAGTGCCTGGAGTAGAGCTGTAGTGAAAGGCATTTTTACAAGTCTCGTTCTTTAATTGGCTTGCAATATTATTAGCTAGGCAAGCTGCATTTTTGTTCTCAGTGAAGTTGGGGAGATTTAGTGGCATCCTATAAAGATTAAGGTCCTCCAAGAGATATTTTTCAGCTGTATTTGTGAAGATGTAAAAGTTGCGTTAGTTTGAAGATTAAGTAAATAATGCACCAAAGTTAACCTATTTAGCAGTAGTCTTCTCTATGTTCTACAACTAGCTACCAATGTTAATTAATAATTTTATACTTTGATGGAATTAAGCGGTGAAGCAGGGAGTTTGAGATTTTTGCAATCAAGGTTTATAATATGCCCTTGTTGGAGCTTGAGAACAAAATGCTAGTCTATCCTTTGTCAGTTCCTTAAAATTTTTTATCTTAACAGGATAGTAAAGGTATAGAGAAAAGAAAAAGAAAAAGAAAGATTATTTAGCACCAAATACCAGTTACTCATCAACATATGAAATGGTTAGTGTATACAATTTATCTTATACAGGCTATCCTATTCTACAGCAAAATACTTTAAGCACTGTTCCAATAACTTTGTCATACTTTACATGATTTTACAAAGGGTTGCCGCCTGATGGCTCTGGCTGGATTTTGTTTGATTAAGTTCACAAAAACTAGTTTAGCAACTTAATGAAATGCTGTAAGAATCCTATGTAATCCTAAATACACAGGGCCCATTGATTGGAATTGAGCACATGCCTGTTCCAAAACTTTGTTTCTCCTTCAACTCAAACTGAAAATCAAAATGAATTTTATGTTTCAAGTTGAGGAACTAATTAATTGAAGTCATGATTTCAGTTAAAAACATGCGTGTGTGTAATAACTATTGCTAAAAAAGTGTGAGAGAAAAAAATGAATTACCATATGGCATGCATGTACACACACATAAATATAGAAAAGGAGAGTGAGAGAGAGAGAGAGAGAGTACCATCACAAACGCACGATGCTTTTCCTTGCAAAACATGAAGAACAAGATAAAAGAGGGAGAGTTTAAGTTTAAAGAAGGCCATGTTTCAAACTTGAGTGTCATAGCAGTACATAAAAATAGAAAAGAGAAAAAGAATGCAAGAGCTTTTTGCTTTTCTTAGCCATAATTGTCCTTTGAATATCTTTCCTTGTTGTAAGTTGCCGTGCATGTCAAGGTGTTCTAGGTGCCATCTCTGTTTCTTGTACCAAAGTGAAGTGTGACTTTTATGGCAACATTTTGACTTAGGAACCTTAAATGTGGTGTTTATTGATAGTCTTGGTAATGCTTTCAGTAAATGGTTATGAGGATAGCCATCCAAATGCAAAATTTTAGTCACTGTTACAGTTGCTTTGTCTTTCAAAATTTTAATCCTTAAACTTTTTTTTTTTTTTTTTTTTTGATGAGCTTTAATCCTTAAACTTTAATGTATCTCACAAATTAATCATTTTGTCTATTGCCATCTATTGTCGTATGCCCAATAAAGTTATACTTAAGAGTTCTGAACAATTTTATGGAAATGTTAAAGTTTAAGGACTAAAATGACAAAAACAATTTTCTCAAAAAAAAAAAAAAATAGAAGACAAATAAAACTTTAGAAATGAAAATGATATTTCATGTAAACTTAAAGGCTGAAAATTGTGTTTTAACCAAAAAAAAAAAATTGATGATAAATAAATAAACATGTGTTGTCAAGAGTTAGTATCTCATCTCCTTCAAAATTTTGAAGAAAAACCTAATATGAAATATATTGATTAAAAAGAGGGAAGCTCACATATGCATATCCAATAATAGGAAATTACGCACCTTTTTATTTTTCGACTAAACAAGAAACTACCTTAAAATGAAATTAAAAAAAAAAAAAAAAAAAAAAAAAAAAAAAAAAAAACCTTAACCTCTTGTTTCTCAATTTGCTCTTGTTTTCCTAATGATTAGGAAAAATATTTTGTTTACTAAATGATTTTGGCCGATAAAATTCAAAAAGCATAAGAATTAAAAAAAAAAATTATATTAAAAAGTCTCTTTTTTCCTCCCTTACAATGACCAATATGTCATGGGCCAACCATATATTATTTTTGTTTTTTAATTTTTTTTTTTGAACTCTTTGGATAAATTAAATTCTTGGGGACTAGCTAGTTGTAAATTGTTATTTTTGGAGACCAATAAGAATTTTTTGTTTTTTGTTTTTTGGAGTTCTTGGGGAGTAGTTGACCACTCTGCCTTGTAACCTAATTAGTTAGCATTTCTTGTGTTTCTGATGGAACCATTCAGGGTTCAAATTCTTTGATTCTAACTATTAAAGTATTAAAAAAATTTATAAGAAGAAAAGTAAAAAATGGAGGAGGGTATTAATTTGTTAGGCATCCCTTAGCATTGTTACAACTAAGCAATTCTTAAAAATGATCACTCACATAATTTTGTGTATCACGGTCTAAATATAAAAGTGTAATGCCATATTAGTTCTTGATGTATGAAATATAAACATTTTTATATAATTTTTTAGAAGTCAATTATATTTTTATTATTAGTCTATTGGATTTTTTTTTTTTTTTTTTGAGGAAGGGATTTTATTTTAGACTTATTAATTAATTAAATTATTAGTATTTAATTTAATTTAATTTTCTAGAGTAAGAATTAAATAATTAGGCTTCAGCCCAAGTCAATTAGGATTAGAGTTTATTCATTACTAGTGTGGGTTGCACGTGCAAGGCACGTGCTAGCCCTTTAGTGAGAAAATTAATATAGATTCTTTTTGTTGAAGAAGTATGAAGTCATGTATTGAAATTTAAAATAGCTATTTGAATATCTATGTACTATGACAATTTCTTAGAACTTATTTACTAAATGTAATATCTACTCACCAAAAATACTACAAAGAATGATAATGAATGTCATCATCTTTCTACAATATTTAAATTTTCGCAATGAATAACAATATATGCTACAATTTTTTGAAGATCTTCATTAAATTAAATATTTGCAATCATCTACAATGAAGATTTTGTTATTCATATTTCATTGTTTATTATCTTATTTTATGAGTCTAACTACAATGTTTAGTTTACTTATTTTTAATGAATACCCTTTTAAGCAGGAAAATAAATTAAAAATAACAAAATAACAAAAACATATGTCATTAAAGTTTCTATTAGATGAAATTATAAGTGTAGAAGATTTAAACCTAATAAATTAGTGTTCTCTAGGTAACAAATAGAACACCATATATCATCATTCTAACTTTCCAAGCATGACAACCAGTCTACCAAATAAAATTCAAAATACACAAAGAAATTTTTTGGGGCATTAAAATTTAGTAGGAGTATATTAGACATTGCACAATGGAATATTTTAGGAATTATAAGATTTTGTTAGGATATAACTAAGAGATAAACAATAGGGGTGTATGCTCATTTACAAAATATAAATGATGAAATTATTCAATTTTAGTTTAAGGAGGGAATGCAACTACCCCGAACATAAAGGAGGAAAGTGTTTCTTCGTCAAATTGTGTGTGTGTTACATGTGTGTAAAACAATATGTGTGTGTGTGTGTGTGCGCGCTTTTATTTTTACTTTTTTAAAAAACTTGAAAAAAAAATCAACCTAAAAAAATTATGCATTAAATAATGAATTTTAGTTCAACAGATTGAATAAACCAAAAAAGAAGTCTAGAAATACAACAAAAAGTCACGATATTTTTACAAAACCTTTATTTTTAGCTATGGTGGGTCCTAGTCTGATATTTTATTATTTTATTTTAGAGTAATGTTACGTCCACAATATTTTCATAATAAATCTTAGGTGGTAAATTGCTACTAGTTTTAAATTTGGCTAACCACTTTTAACTGTGCATTTAAAAATAAAATAAAAAGCCAAATGAAGAAAATTGTGCTTAAAACAATGAGTTTTGGCTTACTAAATTTGACAAAACAAAAAAAGAAGTTTAAGAACACAACAAAATGTCACACAAAAAAGAAGTTTAGGAATATAACAATATGTCACAACATTTTCGTAATATTTTTTATTTCCAGTTGTGGTAGGTCCCAGTTTGATATTTTATTATTTAATTTTTACGTTCATAGCATTTTCATAACAAATCTTAGGTAAAAAATTATTACTGGTTTTAAAATTATGCATTAAAAAAAAAAAAACAAACAAAAAGACAATACAAGAAAATTGTGCATGAAACGTACGGTGAATTTTAGCTCACCCAATTTGATTATATATACTAAAAAAGAAGTCTAAGAATACAACAAAATATTAAAACATTTGCACAATACTTTTGTTTTTAGGATCCGAATAGATATATTTTTATGTTATTTGAGAGAAATGCTATATCCATAACATTTTTAGAACAAATTATAAATGACAAGTTGTTATTGGTTTTAAATTGAACCCATTATTGATATCACTTTTTTATCCTTCAAAATATCTTGCCACATAAAATTTGTTACAAAATTATTGTGAAAATGTTGTGGACATAGCATTTCTTTTTATGTTATTTTATTTTGATCTATAAGGAACTGAGATCTCGTGATTGTGAAAATATTATGACAAGAAGAAGATGTTATAACATTTTTATAATACATTTATTTTTAGTTGTGATTGGTCTTAGTGTGTTATTTTATTATTTTATTTTGACCTTTAAAAAATTGACACCTCAATAATGATGAAAATATTGTAAAAATTTGTTGCGTCAGTGTAATTGTGTATGTACATATAATATTTAAAAGTACAAGCAAAACTAGTGTATTGTGAAAAGAAAAAAAAAAAAAAAAAAAAAAAAAAACCCCAATGAACAGTGCAAATTGTCAATAATTGTGAAAATATTGTAAGAATTTGTTAAGTCAATATAACTGTACATACATATATAAATATTTAAAAGAAAAGACAAAAACAGCACAATGTTTCTGTTGTTTTAGTTTTTGTTGCCATAGAGAAAATTTATGCAATTTGGCAATATTTCATTCTACATTTTTGCAACATACATCCCTTCTGGCTGACCTGAACCTTAAGTAATTTAAGTTTAACTCTTTGCTAAGTTGAGCTGCTGATTTTATCAATCTTTATTATTTCAGCAGGCAGCACCTTTGGAGACTTTGGGGAGGGCTGCTGCTGAGTTAAAATTAAAGAAAAGGACCCATATTGGTAATGATAATGCAGTTTCTAGATGACATTTTTCCCTGTCTAATTTGACATGTTTCATTTGTCCTCTCTTATGTACTAGAGCTCTTTGATTTTCATTATATAAAAAAAAAAAGTATGCATTTTATCTTACTAGAAAATATAATATGCTCTACTCTATCTCAGGTATGGATCTACAATTTGAATGGGAGGAGGTTGATGCTTTTGTGAAACAGCTTGATGGTTCATTGTTCAGTTGGTTTGAGCGTTTTCATTACTATAATCACTTAATATATGGGATTTTGAATCAACTTTTCCACACTCATACCATTCTTTATCATGATATCCTGCCCCTCCCTTTTTTTCCTACATTTTTTGCTTCTATTATTAAGCAAATATAGTATACTATATGAAGGCAATCAATATTGCAATGATTTTTTTTTTAATTGAATATTAATTCACTAAATATAAATTTACCTTACATCCACTGAATGGAAGTATTTCCTACACCACAATCAACCAGCATACATGCCTTTATACTTCTTTTTAGAATTTGTCATAAATTGGTTTCATATTGCCACAGTACACTGATGGCTCTAATATTTGATATTATGACCTTATATATGAAATATAAAAGTTATTTTCCCAACATGTAGTTTGAACATGATTTATTAGTTAAGCTGATATACAGACTGAAATTTAATGGTGAACAAGAGCAAGTCAGCTGTAACTTTAAAGTATGATGGAAAAGAGTTCTGTTGGGAAGTTGATGAAAATTTAGTTCCAAAATTGGAATTAGCGTGCATTTCATAAAACAAGGCTTTCCTTTGCATGCATAGTATGATTAACTTTTCACAAAAATATTGTGGTTCTGGTACCATCTGAATTTTAAAGTAAGATGACTTTTGGTTGATAGATGAAATGAAGAGGAAGAAACTCCTTGAGAATTGGGCACTGAACTGGTGGGACATTACAGACCAACCAATCGATGAGACTTATTCATATTTTGGTGCAAAGGTAACTATAGCTTTATTTATAGTTCTTTTGTCAGTTTTCTAATAATGTCTTTGCCAACTTATAACAAGGAATTAATACTTTGCAGATTGCAATCTATTTTGCTTTCCTTGGAATGTATACACGATGGATGTTCTTCCCGGCTGCATTTGCTATCACTGTGCAGTTGATTGATTTTGGGTTGCCTACACTACCTCTTAATGTGCCTGCAGGCTGTTAATGTTTTTTTTTTGTATATTTGAGAATCTGGTACAATATTGCTTGTAAATAAATAAGTTGCTTCCTTAAATGCCTTTTCCAGGTCATTGCAGTTATTGGTGCTCCCTATTTTCTTCATAGGCATAATTTTATGGGCTGTAATGTTTTCCCAGTTCTGGAAACGTAAAAACTCCGCCCTTTTGGCCAGGTTAGTCAATTATGTACTGAATATTAGATTCTTCTTCCTATTTTCCTCCTGTGTTTTGTCAATTATATGTTGGTATCCTTCATGTCATTCTGTCTTGGTTTTGCTTTTATAGATGGCAAATCAGTTATTCAGTTGAGTGGAGCCCGGATATAAACTTCTGGGCATGGAGTGGGGTTCCTTACAGTCACCTGTAAAAGCATTAAGAAAATGGGGGACTGATAAAACAAACGAGAAAGAAGTGTACCAAAGAAGTGAGTGGTTCGGACATCTCCTGAGATTCAGAAATAATGCTAGTTATCATGAGTATTATATTCCTTCAGCTGCCATTTGTGTTGGCATGTGCTCATCTTTACGAGGTTATTGTCTCTGACGTTATGAAGTAAGAGTCTCAGTTATTTTCATTTAGGTTTTTTCCCCCTTAATATAATGTTTCTTAATGAACGAAATTATGTTGATAATTTATTGGCAACAACAAGAATGTGTGTTCTCGAGTTCTCTTCTACTCAACCCTCCAAATGTCTAAGGCTCTCTTATACCTTCATTATGTGTTCCCTTAAGTCAATTTAATATATGTTATAGCCATCTTCTACTTCTGTTGTCCGAGTAAGATGATGATGCTACCACAAACCACCTCCATGAACCTTCGTTTTGAGTATTATCAGATTCTATCCATAATATTCCTTTCTTTAAATCCAGTCTTTCTCCATTGATTTTATTTAAACCTCCAGGCTTCTTTTGGCATAAGAAAGATGAAGGTTTAGAAGGTTTATCAAGGTGAGGTCCACAACCCTAGCCACCAGCCAATTCCTTGTCATACAGACTCAGATGCTAGCTTATCTGTTGCTATCATGTCAAAATCTATTTCCGTTGTCCAGGTTTAGGCTTTCTACATGAAGGGATGGACATTTAAAAAAAATTCTATTAAGTGATCTTCCCCAAATTGTCATACTAAAACCCCCCTTTTTCCAATTTCTTTTAATATTGTATAAATTTCTTCTTGGATTTGTTAATGAAGATGACACTTTTTTTATTTTTCTTTTCAGGTTTGGGCCGACAGCTGTTTATCTGTTTGCTATTCAGGATTTACACGGATTGGAGGTAAGATATCGGTTAGGCTCATTAAGTATGAAAACAATGAAACTGCCGAAAAATGGGCTGACAGCTTGTTCTACAAGGCAAAACGAACACCAAAGCAATATAAGTGAAATAAATATTTGCATAATAGCGGCCAAAGCAGCAGCTATTTTTAATTGATAATATTTATATTATATTAATGAAGTGAAACTAATCACATTTTTTATTTTTATTTTTTAAATTGAAATAGAAAACTGCTCATACTACATCTTATCCTAAATTCATGACTACTTTATATTGAGTTGAACAAATGGTCTCCATTGCTTTCGTTTTTGGCGAAAAGTACCCCTAAATTTTAGGTTACACTATGGATTTTTCCTTTGTTTTTTTATTCTATCAATAAACCATTATCATGAGAGTTCGGCCAGCTAAATTAAAAATAGGAATTTGAAACTTTGATTCACGTTAACTTTATTGTGGAATTTTGAAGCTTGGTCCACATGTATCAAATCATACCTTAAATTCTAGGTTCAAACTTCAAACATTATTGGTTTTTTCCTTTTTGTCCCACTAATAAATCATGATTTGATTTAATGGTCAAGATTCTAGCATGTCAAGATTTCACTAACAATAATTGTAATTATTTTGTTTGCAGCATTATTTTATTATTTTAAGAATATTGTTAGTGGAATGCTGACATGGCAAACTCTAAACCATTAAATCATTAAAGAGTGGCTAGGATTTAAAGAAATCTATAAACAGAATACCCTAAGAAATCTAAAGAATCTGAATCCCACTTTGATTCACACTAACTTTATTGTGAAATTTCAGAGCTAGGCCCACATCTATCAAATCACACTTTAAATGTAATGATCAAAGAAGAAGAAGCAGTGCTTTGGTCTGATTTCTTAGGATTTATTTTAACAAAAATAAAAAAGAAAGGTATGAAGAGAGAGAAAACAAATTGGTTAGGTATTGTCAAATCTATGGATCCCACACTTTTTAAAATATTTATAAAAGTGCTATTAAATAATGTTATTTGAAATTGAAAATTGGTAAGAGGAGTTTTTAAATTTAGTAGTTAAACACCCTAAAATAAGAAACGTGACTCAAACACTCATAAATAAAATTTTATACATTATTAAAAACCCTAAAACTAATATAACCTTGCCTTTTCACATTTGTGTGCATACGCTACATATATATATATATATATATATATATATATATATATATCCAATCCTTGCAGCGCTGGCTTTATATAGGACTACGTCACTGAAGTATTGCCCTACATTATAAAAAACCCTAAAAGGCTAAAACTAATGTAACTTTTGTGTGCATGCCTCGCATGTACAATTAGTATTACATCTTTGTAGCGACGTCACTGAAGTCTTTGCCCCCCGCAATTTAAAAATAAAAATAAAAATAAAAACCCCCAAAAATTAATATAACCTAGTCTTCTCTGTAGCGTCACTCATGACTCAAATATGTCTTTGCTCCCTGATAAGAAAGCCCTAATATTATAACCCAATCTTTCACCTTTCAGGGCCGACTCAACAATTTTGGGGGCCATAAGTGAAAATTTTAAGTGGATTTTTTTAAAACTCTAAAGTCTAAACCTACACATATAAAAATTAATTTATTACATGGTTCAATAAATTAGTATCATTATAATACAAATGAGTTGATATACATCAAATGATTAATTGATGTGATAATTTATAATAATTGATAAAGTAAAAGTTTGTATTAAAGAAAAAAAAAAAAAACAGATATGATAACTTATTCATTGTGGGCCGGTGGGGGCCAATTTAGCTTAAGCCAATAGCCCTTGTGATGTGTTGGGCCTTGTAGACAAGATTGCACAATGTACATAATATTGTGCAGTCTTGTCCTATCAAGTTCTATGCAAGATTCTGTATTGTGCACGGTTATTGTGCAAAATTCGGTCTTTTATGATACAATGTGATCTTTTTAATGCATTTTATTTATCAATAAAAGTACTTAAATTTTTTTTTATTAAAATATATAGATAAATATTATATATATATATATATATTTTTTTTTTTACAAATGGAGACCTTTTTTTTATTTGGGGGCCTTAAGCGATTGCATCAATTACATCTATAATTCAGCCGGCCCTACACCTTTCTATTCTATCATTGATTCATTAATGTATGTTTTAGGCCAATTTTGTAGCACCAGCATAAGGTCACGTCACTTAAGCCTTTGTCTCCTTAAAAAAATAAATAAATAAATAAATAAATCTTAAGCTCTAAGAGCATCCACAAGAAGTGGAGCTAAATTTTTAGCTTTTTAGCTACACAAAAAGTCACTTTATCTATTTTACCTTTTCACATCCTACAAAGAATGGAGTTATTTTAACTTTTAACACAATAAAATAATATAAACACTACAATAAAATAATATTTCATTCATCCACCAACACACAACCACAACCACCATCAAACTCATAAAAATCACTGCACAACCACAACCCCGCCATGCCCATCAAAGCCGGTGAAGAAGAACAAAAAAAGAAAGTAGATAAATCAACACAGCCAAACCGAAACACAAGCACAGCCCGATCCCAGCTGTCCGATCTAGACTCTGATCGGAGTTCTTTTTATATGTCCGGAGGTGATGATCAAATGGCCGCGGCCTAGCCTAGCCTGCACTGCCAAGACGCCAAGTTTAGTCCGTCAATGGCGATAATCATGGTGGTGCTGATCGCCGCTCTTTTCTTCATGAGCTTTTTCTCGATCTATATCCACAACTACTCTTAGGGCCCGGCCAATTCGAACAGCGTCCGAATGAGAGGCCTCTCCCGACGCCGCGCGGCCGCGACTAGGCTCGTGCAGATCGGTGATGGATTTGTGGAGGAAGAAAGAAGGGTCTAGTGGAAGAAAGAAGAGATGGAGAGACAGTGAGGAGAGAGACACGGAGAAAGGAGAAGAAAGAAAGAATAAAAAATAAAAAAAAGTAGTGTAAACATAGAATAAAAAATTATTTTTCTTTTTAGCTTTCAACTACAGTGCACATCTATAGATAGATGTGCATTGTAGCAAGAAGGTAAAAAATTTTAAGTATAGCTCCACCACTGTAGCCTTCCTTTTTGTGTTTTGGTGTAGCTAAAATAGCTATATAGCTATTTAGCTACGCTACCGCAAATGCTCTTACAAGGAAAGTAACAAAATTATATTTATATATATATAAATGCGTGTGTGTTTTGGCGATTTCTCCTCCACCCCAAAATCTCCTCTCATCAAAACTAGATATCAATAGAAATTGAGCTTGCCAAGAGCCTTGTAAGTTGTTACTCAAAGAAGATACTTAATGGGATTATCCCATTAAGTAGCTTGGTGAACGTGACTAAGAACCCACTTACTGTAGTTATGAGCTAGCATGGTTTTGTAACGTTGCACAACTCTTGCTCTACTTTTGAATTTTTTTCCTGCCACTTGCTTTACTTTTTTTTTTTTTTTGGATGAATTGACACTTGCTTTACTTGCCTACGATTAAGCCATGCACTTTGATCCAACATCCGAACATGATTAAAGGAGCAATATTCAAGCTTGCAAAAATTGACATCTGCCGACATGAATCAGTAGTTATTAATCATTAATTAATTTAGATTCGTTAGATGAAACCTCGCGGTCTTATTAATTATTTTTTTTTTTTGAGAAATAGTCTTATTAATTACTTTATATATATATGGCTCATTATGCTCATGTGAAACTAAGTCCATAAAAGGATATAATTCTCTATTTTTGGAAAGTTAGAAATTCATTCAATAATTTATAAGTTAAGTACATAATGATAATATTTGCATAATAGATGGCCAAAGCAGCAGCTATTTTTATTCCTTACCTTGTCAACATATAAAGCACCAAACCTACTAATATTGTTTAAATTCGACTTGATTCACTAGTTAAGCTGAACTTGAGCTCAATATTAAACTCTTGAATTTGAGATCCAGCATCGATATATTATCAAGCTCACATCAAGCTTGTTATCAATCTCATTTGGTTTGGGTGAGTGGTCCCAACCATAGTTAGTAAAATATGGTTTGCATATATTACATTAAACATACAGACAAGTACAATTATGTATCTTTCAATAAAAATACATTTCAAAAATTAGGCAAAAAAATATGTAAATAGGCAAATAACTGTATATGTGTAGTACAGGTACTAAACATTTATTATTTTTAAAGTTCGTGTAAAAAATACAGAAACATATAGCATATAAATATAGTATATATATACTCACTTAGACCATTCTTATCAACTTGTGCAAAATATTCTATATATTTTAATATAAGAACCTACTTTTTTCTATTTTATATACTTATTTTTCAAAATACCCATCATCAGATTATCAATTTTACACTACATTTTATTAAAATATCAAAAAATTTTGATTTTTTTTTAATTATTTTTCTTTCTTCACACACAACAATAACAATTTATTATGTTCCTTCATCATCGGAATATATAAAGAAATATTAAAAACTAAATGCAAAATAAGAGCGTTCATGATAATAGAGCCAAATTTTTAGCTTTTTAGCACAACAAAAAGTCACTTTATCTATTTTACTTTCTCACATCCAATAGCAATAGTTTTTAACACAATAAAATTATATAAACACTATAATAAAATAATATTACATTCAATTACCAAAACACAACCACAACCACCATCAAAGCCATTGAAGTCACTACATAAAGACATGGAGAGAGGAAAAGTAGTTTGAACGCAAAACAAATATATATTTTTTTAACCTTTCGGTACTGAGATATAGCCAAAAATATTTTTGCAGCACTCGTAGTGTAGAGCCAAAAAATATTGCTTTGACTCCACTATTGCAGGACATATTTTGAGTTTTAGAGCGCGTTTGGATTCGGCTGAAAAAAACTGCGTTTGCGTTTTGTCTTTTTTTTTTTTTCACGCGTTTTGGAGCGTTTTGGGTGTTGCGACTCTTGTTCAATGAACAAGAGTCGCCGCAAACTTTGACTTTTCAAATTTTTTGGACCAATCACAGCACATCGTAATCTTGTTCACGGACCCACAAATTTCACTTTTCAGCAACTTTTTCATTAAAAATGGATCCCACGATACTATTCACACATTTAAAAATTATTTCGTTACAATGTTTTTCGAGTTTTCAGTTTGGTTTTCAGTTTTGTTTGTATCCAAACGGACCCTTAGTGTTGCTAAAAATAGTTATATAGCTATTTAGCACCACTATTGCTAGTGCTCTAAATAGTATCAATGTAAATTTACATGATTACTATAGCAATCATGTATTTTTCACAACTTTACATTGTTTGATATGGGTGAATTTTAAACTTGATTGGCTATGACACAATTCTTTTTTAAACTTCATGAATCAATAGCACTTAGTTTAAACTTTAAGAATCAAAAGTGCTCACTAGATAAATTTTAGAGATCAATAGTGTATTTCAGTCTCATTTGTTTTACGTTTATAGATATAATACAAAATCTTAGCAGACCCACACATCATAATGTTTTATTGAAAGCTGGTTCTACCATCCATTTTTTTCTTTCATTTATATTTTTAGTTCATGAACAAAAAATGAGTAGATTTTCCTAAAAGAGAAGCAGAAATTAATAAGGATTTTGATGTGTAAAATCCAAGCCATCACTATTCACTAGTACTTGTTTAATATATATTTATGTTAGTGAGCATTTTTAGTTAATTATTGCATAAAATTTAGTAATTTTTTAAAAAATTAGTGAAACAAATTATAGAGACTTGGATTGTCACCGTAGAATTTAAATAAACTTGTGATCAAAATGATATAAAACTTGTCAAATTAATCAATTAAGTAGTATTGGGGTCAAAGTAGAGAGTTTAATTTCATTAACCAACGTACCAACAAACAAAGCAGCCAGCAATAGCTGCACAAGGTTCGCAGGACCAAACAGAAACAACACTGCCCAAAAGAGTTTATAAAACAAGCTCAAAAAAGAAGCTATATAAATTGAAAATAACCAAGGGTGTCCTCCACAAGCTGCAAAGGACTATATTTAAAATAGAGTTCGTGTTCTTCACTTTCTTGCCGCAAGCTACTCGCCCTAGCCTCTCACGTCATTCTGTCACCATGAATTCTGGCACGTACTTCCATCCATGCATCCAAGAAGATTTGATATACAGCTTCTTGCCAAGCAATTCTGCAGGTAACAAATACGACAAGTTTTAAACAAAGCTTGGCATTGTACAACTGAAGAAACAAAGAAAAGGGAAACTTTTGACTATATTTACTAGGGAAAGGAGTGTATTACAAACCCAGCTGTTGAGAATCTAATGTGATCAAAATCCCATAAGCTAAATTCTAATAAAGAAGACAATCTCGTATCTTAATTAATTAAGCTTGATACGTTTTGAATATAATAATAAAAATAAATTCTCCCGAAATTGTACTAAAAAAAAAAAAAAAAAAAAAAAAAAAAAAAGAGATTTTAGTGTGCGTTTAGCAAATTCACACCTCATAATCTTTCATTAACGGCTGGTTCTGACACTCAAATTTAACTTCTTCTTTCCCATTTGTAATTCCATTTTTTTTTTTTTATACAAGATAGAATTTCTATTCTAGCATAATTTAAGTGTATATGTGTGTGAAACTCCCTCCTAGAGACTTGAATCTCAGCCCTTACCCCCCACACCCCACAAGCAATTATACTTATAAAGACGAAAAATACATATGTTTTCAAAAATGGAAATTTATAAGGATTTTGACCCGTAGAATCCAAGCCATCACTAGTTTAGTAAATTATTGCATAAATTTAGTACTTTTAAATAACATTTAGCATCCTCTCAACCAAAAAAAAAAAGAACATTTAGTGAAGCATATTATATATAGAGACTTGGATAAAACCCCATGTCACTATAGAATTTGGAATAAACTTATGTAGGATAATATATTAACATGCAGGGCTTCAAAACAAACAAGGGTTGTTAGTATTGTCTAAATATTCAATTTTTTTTACAAAGAAAAAGGTAACTAATTAATTAAAAATAGCAACTAATTGGATAAAACCCCATTCATGTTACCATAGAATTTCCATAAACACATATGTGAAATAGTTTTTCCCGTAAAGAAACCAAACCAAAGATGACTATATATGATAAAAGATCTTTTACCTGAAAAACACATATACATACCTTCATATACAAGCAGATTAGACAGGCAACGAGGTTCGATCCTGGAGTTGTAGTCCACGATAACGCGCAGATAAACGTGTCATGGATATATATAACAATATGAGTGCAAATTGCACTGCTTTCTTCGTTTTTTCAGAAATCCATCGTTTCAAGCAACAAAGTAAGTTGAAAAACGTACGCACCAATAAGAACATGTAAGCAATATAAGTGAACCATCTAAGTGGAACTGGAAAAATTACAGATGATAGCAACGTCACTACAAGAGCTGCTGAGAGGTCACTGATGTGCCTGAAAACAAGCACATAAACGCTATCAATGGCATGATTGACGAGCACGGATTCAGCTATTGATGAGATGCAGTAAATGAGAAAGTTCAAAATGGAAGCGTTTATGGCTATTGGATGAGTATCGAAAGGAGTATGATCCTTGTTTTCGAACTTAATTTGTACAAAGGCGAGAAATGCAGGGGTCATAAATGCAAAGATTGTATGTCGTGTGATAGCGGGGAGTGGTTTAGGCAGTGAGCTTGAGCTTCTTTGGTGGAGGTTTAATGGCAGAAGTGATGTACCACCATTGGTTGTTGGGTACAAAGGAGGTCTTTGATTAGAAAATGAATACATTTTGCTTTAGGAATTAGAATGGTGAGAATAAATAAATAACAGAGAAACTAAAGCTAATAATAGGTCAAAATTGGGAATTAATCCTGTTTGCCAAACAATATAATTTGTAGGTACTGTTTCGAAACTATATTTTTTACTAATATTTTGAGTTTCTAAAACTCGATTTAGGAGTTATAAATCAAGTCTCAAAGACTCGATTTCAATGTTACGATCACATCCGATTTGGCGTATTTTTCACATGGCATCTACTTAGAAATCGAGTCTCTAAGACTTGATTTATAAGCCAAAAAAATTGTCTATACACGTCATTCCCAGAAATACCCAAAAAAAATTTTAAGAAATCACCAACCATTCCTTCTCTCACCCACCATTCCATCTCTCCCAAAACCCACCGGCGCCACCCACGCACCGACACCACCCACCGGTGATGCCACCCACAGACTCCACGTACACCTCCTCCTTCCTCTCATCTCTCTTAAAAAATCCATCGGGATCTAGATGCTAAGTGGAGGCTTGGGTTTTTG
This sequence comes from Quercus dentata, assembly GCA_028216015.1. Lineage (NCBI taxonomy): Eukaryota > Viridiplantae > Streptophyta > Magnoliopsida > Fagales > Fagaceae > Quercus > Quercus dentata. Next base: position 17,232,713 of record CP116448.1, read on the forward strand.
GTGGCTACTCCGATCTTCTTGGTGACTGTTCTAATTTTGCCGCCGCTAGATTTGCTGGGTTGTTGGATTTTTAGATTAGATTCTTTGTTCATGGGTTTTCTTTTCGGGTTTTTGATCTGGTTTTGTGGGTATTTTTGCCTTTCTAATATGGATTTTTGGGTTGTTCATGGTTGTTTTTCGGGTGGTTGGTGGTTTTTTTGGGTAGTTGGTGGTGATTTTTTGAATCTATGGTGGTGGCTGGTGGTGGTTTTAATGGCTATCTTTTGAATGGTTGGTGGTGATTTCTTAAATTTTTTTTTGGGTATTTTCGGGAATGACGTGTACAGACTTAGATTAATTTTTTTTTTTTAACTTATAAATTAAGTCTTAGAGACTCGATTTCCAAGTGGATGCCATGTGGAAAATATGCCAAATCGGATGTGATCAGAACACCGAAATCGAGTCTTTGAGACTTGATTTATAATCCCTAAATCGAGTTTTAGAAACTCGAGATATTAATAAAAAATATAGTTTTGAAACAGTGCCTACTAACTATATAGTTAGAAAATTGGGGTTAATGGTCAATTTTGACCCTTATAATAAGATAGGTACAAAATTACCCATTAAAATTGTGACACATATCACTTTTGAATATCAATGAATTCCAGGTGATTTGCTCCAATAATTAGGCAAAAACAAACCCCAAACCCAAACCCACGTGTCGGCTCCCTTTTATTGTTTTCCTATCGCTCTGTTTGTTTCGTTGGAAAACCTTCTGTAAATATAGTTTTCCACATTTTCCAGTGTTTGGTAGCACAAAAAAAACTGGTCAACGGAAAACTATCTTTAGTCAATAAAAAATCTTAATAAAAATAAGGCTTGTTTTCTATAGGTTGTTTTCCAAAAAAAAATTTTGGAAAACAATCTCTCTCTCATGGTACACTCTCTCACTCTTTCTCTCTTCCCTTTTCTTTTTCTTTTCTCTCACTCTCTCTCTCTCTCTCTCTCTCTCTCTCCATGTTTCTCTTCCCCTTTATAACATAGTTCTCTGATTAGATTTTTCTTTTTCCCCTCATTACTCAAGAATTATTTCATTCCTCTCTACCAACTTGCAAAGGAAAACATATTTGCAGTGGTAATTATTTCATTCTTCTCTACCAAAATCCCAATTCTTTACTTTGAATTTCAAACTTGATTTTATTTTTTTCTCTAAAAAATTTTTGGTTTGATGGATTGTAGGTAGTTCGTTTTTTTGCACATAAAAGTGCTAAATATATATATATATATATATATATATATATATATATATATATATAAAGGAAAAAAAAAAAGAATGAATGAAGTAAAAGACGAAAATTTTAAACATAGTGCCTATACGGCTCTAAATTGCTTTTACATAAGATAATCTTTGAAGAAATTAATAATATTGTTATATAATAAATGATAATTGTTCAGGGAATTGTATTTGTTGATAGATACATTATGCAGATACTATTTGTGATAATATATTATGTAGATACATTATATAAATACATAATTTCGGGTAATATTAAAGACGTGGTTGACCATAGTAGACAGTTAGTGTACAAGCAAAAAGAATAGACAATTAAAAGTTATTGTTATTTGTACTTATTAAAGATGTATTCCCATGTTAATTTTATGTATATAGACAAATGGTTGATATATATATATATATATATATATACATATGTATGTATGTATGTATGTTATTGTCCATATATATATGAGCAAGATGAGTGGTAAAGATCATGAAAATTTGACAACTAATTTTGATTGTATCTATTGTCAAAATTTTAGTATGAAAACCAAATTTTTTTTTTTTTTTTTTATTACATTAGTTGGTTTACATAATACACATGTTTTAAATTACACAAGAAATATAAAAAATAAAAATTTGCATACCAAACACCAGAAAACATTCTTAAGCTCATTTTCAAGGTCGTTACCAAACACTGGAAAATGATACGTTTTTCTAGAAAATGCTCTTTGGAAAATGAACAATTTTCCAGAAAACGTTTATCTTTGAAAAAAACAAACAGAGCGTATGTCTCACTGCCAAATTCTCGATTCCCCAGACACTTGTGTTAACTATGTACTTCTTAGTTCTCTCTCTTTGTCTGTCCATTTTTGTAACGGTGTTGTTGGTTTTATCAAGAACCCAACTTCTTGTTTTGGAAAAAACTTCTCTGTTAGGTAAGGTTGCTACTTGGTACCAGCCTTTTTGATCCCAAATTGAGAGACCCATTTGCCTTTTTTTTTCTTTTTCTTTTTTCTTTTTTCTTTTTTTTTTTTTTTTTTTTTTTTTTTTTTGAAATTGTATTCCTAGACCCATTTCGGTTTTTGAGTCATTTTAGTAGAAGAGCCATGCCTTTGGTTGGTAAAGTATCCCTTTGATCCAAAAGAAGTAGACCCATTTGGCTATTTCAGCCACCAACAAGAAAAATCAGGCAGAAACAAACCCCAAACCCAGTTGACCAAAAAAAAAAAAGGATAGGTACAAGATTTAAAATTGGGAAGGAATAGGACCTCGGTAAAAGCATGGAATTCATAAATGTGAAGTGCTAGTTTTGGGAGTCGGGAGAAGCAATTCACAATGCCAATATATGGTGTGAATTAGTCAAAGTTATTTCTGAAAATAAAATAAGAGTTTGATTAATGTAGAACCTTAGAGCACATAATAAATTCATTTTTGGAAAAGCACGTAGGAGCTCGACTTCCGATACTTTTTGAATGTTAAAAAAGCCTAGCACCAGCAGCATAAGATAAAAGTACGTGGGAGCTAGGAAGTGACAATCTCTGTCAATGAGGTGGCTCTCTCTGTCTCTTTCCCTTTTTCTAGTTTACGTTCTACCGAAGACCTTAGACCCTGTTCCTCGAAAGCAAGAGAAGCACTATCAATGAGGGGAAAAGCAATATGGCGTCAGATGACAAACAACAAACCGAATAGGAGATATTTGTAATATATTCCCTTAAACATAAGAAACTAGGGATGTTTGAAAGATTCTTTTTGTCTGTTCAAAATTATAATAAGTTATAAATTTCTGGGTCCATTTAGTAGAAAAGTTTGATGAAGAGAAATAATATGTTTACAATATTTTTACAATATTTTTATAACAAATTCTAAGTGAAAAGTTGTTACTTGTTGTTATTGTTAGGGTAAAAAAGTAATCTTAGTGTTAGTTTCAAATTTGAACTAATAACAACTAACCACATGTGATTTGTTATAAAAATATTATAAAAATGTTGTAGACGTAGCATCTCTCTATTATTTATAGTTTTTTGAAATACATGTGAGTGAAAAAGTGTGTATAAATATATGTAATGTTGTTTAAAATCTAAAAATGTGTTGTTTAGCGATAGTCTCCCAAACAGGACCCTAATATATAACCCTTACAATAATTGATGGGATACAAATTTAGGATGAGAATTTAAAAAGCTTCATTGATTTTTATTTTTATTTATTTATATTTCGAATTGCTTCATTGATCTTATTAGAACAAAAAACAAATTTGACTCATCAAGATAAACAAGAATTGGTCAACGTTATTTCTGATAATAAAATAAAGGAAATTATTGTGTACTTTTGAAATACCATAAATGCGTATTACATTCTCTCATATAAATGATAGATCCCACTAATTAAATTCATGATGAGACCTACCATTCATGTGAGATGAAAGAGTATGCATTTATGATATTCCGAAAATACCTAATAATTTTCCATAAAATAAGTGCGGAATCTTGCTTAACTTCCAATACTTCTCGGATGTTAAAAATCTTAGCTGAATAAGATAGGAGTACGTAGGAGCTAATACTTCTCGAATGTTAAAAATCTTAGCTGAATAAGATAGGAGTACGTAGGAGCTAGGAAAGTGACAATCTCTCTGTCAAGGAGGTGACACAACAAATCAGAGATAGTTAAGGCTTATTTAAGATTTGTTTATTTTGTTAAAATTGAAAATTTTTACTGTAAATAATGGAGATAAATGTAAAAGTCATATAAAATAGTACAATAAAAATTATAAATAATACCAAAATGTATAGTAAAACTTGTAAATAATAATAAAAATAAACTAAATTATAAAGCGAATTGGCAAAAATAATTTTCGCAAAACAAACACTTTTTAGGAAAGTATTAGCTTGCAAACACCCCACCCAGGGTTGATAAGTACGAACCCACTTACTTATGAGCTGGCATAGTTTTGTAATGTTGCACTGCTCTTGCTCTACTTTGGATTTTCAGTTTTTAACTGAGATACTCTTGGTCCCACACCCCACCCAGGGTTGATAGGTACGTGATTTTCAGTTTTGATAGGTACGTGATTAAAGGAACAAGCATCAAGCTCGCAACAAGGACATCTGCCGACATGAATCAATACTTATTAATCATTAATTAATTTAGATTTGTTAGATGAAACTTCGTGGTCTTATTAATTACTTTATATATATATATATATATATATATAGCTCATTATGCTCATGTGAAATTATAAATCCATAAAAGGATATAATTCTTTATTTTTGAAAAGTTAGAAACTCATACAATAATTTATGAGTTAAGTACATAATGACAATATTAGTATAATAGATGGCCAAAGCAACAGCTACTTTTATTCCTTACCTTGGGACAAAATGGCCTTATGTTCTTTTCACCCAAATTATATAGCCTTATATCACCCTTTCCAAACTAATTATGGAAATACCTCTCTTTTGTAACTCGATTTTCTCAAAATCGAGTTAAAAAAAAAAATCAAGGCCTATAGTGACATTTTTAAGGACCTATAGTGACATTTTGTAACTCGATTTCATGGAACTCGAGTTACAAAATGCCACTATAGGTCTTTAAAACATTACTATAAGCTTAACTCAATTTTGAGAAAGTCGAGTTTCAAAAGAGGGTATTTCCTAATTAGTTTGGAAATGGAGCATAAGGTTATATAATTTGGGTGAAAATGACATAAGACAATTTTGTCCCCTTACCTTGTCAACATATAAAGCAGAAGATTGATAAAGAACAACTTCATATCGTAATATAATGCCTTATAACGTGCACTTAATAGTTGATACACTCTTTATATCCAAGCCACACAGGGACGGAACTAGGATTTGTACCTAGGGAGCCAAAGCTTAAAACCAAAAAAAAAAAAAAAAAAAAATTATGAAAATAAAAACTAACATTTATTTCATATTCAACAAAATACTACATACAAAATAAGTATTTCTTAAACATTTCATATTATAAAACACATCAACAAAGTAAAACATACAAAATAAGTGTTTCTTATTTTGTGCACGATTTTGTTTAGTCCATATTTTATTTTATTTTATTTTTTTGTAGTTAAAGAGGCATGAATTTTATTTATCTATTTCTTTTCTTGTAGGTCAATATCTAAATATTTTAGAGGAGGAGAGACAAATATATATATTTAAGGACAAATCTTAATTTTTTTGTATACCATTTTTTTTTATTTGGGGGAGGGGCCATGGCCCCTCCGCCCTAGTGTAGGTCCGTCCTCGAAGCCATGTAACACAAATGAAAAGGGATGATCAATCATTGATGAATAAATAGCTAGATTTCTTTGACCTCTAAAGGAGTCGAGTTTTCTTGGTTAATTAATGAATGTTTAAGTTTGGTTCTATAACAAAAGTAAAATGTTCAAGGTCGACTTGAACTCGGACCAAACCTACTAATATTGTTTAAATTCAACTTGATTCACTAGTTAAGCTAAACTTGAGCTTAATATTAAACTCTTGAACTTGAGATCCAGGATCGATATATTATCCCCCAATTATAGTTAGTAAAATATGGTACGCATATATTATAGTTAGGGACGGACCCAGGTGAAGGGCAAAGGGGGCCTGGGCCCCCCATTGGGCCCAAAAAAACAATTTTTTAGTATGTAAAATTTTCAAAAAAAAGCTTGGGCCCCCCTCACCTCAACCATCACTATACCAACCGGCTAGCCCAGGAGTTTTCAAGAGCCCATGAAAACCTTAATATATATATATATATATATATATATATATATATATATATATATATATATATATATATATATATATATATATATATATATATATATTTATATATATATGTATGTATGTAAAAAAGAAAAAAAGAAAAAGAAAACCCAAAGAATCAAGAAGACCCCAAAACCAAACAGAAAAGCCAGAAATGAAGGAAAAAAAAAAAAAAAGAAAAGAAAAGAAAGGAAAAGGTGAGAGCGAGACAGAGAAAGTTAGGGCCTGTTTGGGTAACCTTTTTTCATCACTCAATTTCCGTCACTCAATTTCCATCACTCATCACTCATCACTCATAACTCATAACTCATCACTCATCACTCATCACTCACTTTTTCACACTCATTTGGCAACATCACTTTTATTTTCATCACTCAATTTTTTCACACTATTCATGGGTCCCACACTGTCGGCCCAAGTCTGAAAGAGTTTTTTTTTTTTTTTTTTTTTTTATTAATACCCAACTCACCGAAGCTTAAAAAAAAAAAAAAAACCGAACAGCCAGCCAAGGAAAGAAAAGAAAAAGAAAAAAAAAAAAAAAAAAAAAGAACAACGCCAAACCGGAAAAAAAAAAAAAAGGAAAAGAAAAAAAAAAAAAAAAAAAAAAAAAGAACAACGCCAACCTAGAAAAGAAAAAAAAAAAGGAAAAGAAAAAGAAAAAAAAAAAAAAAAGAACAACGCCAACCCAGAAGAAGAAGAAAAAAAAAAAAAAAAATCGAACGGCCAACCCGAAAAAAAAAAAAAAAAAAAAAAAAAAAAAAAAAAAAAAAAAAGTCAAAAGGTGGTTAAAAGTTGCGGCTGTGGGTCCCTCATGTGTGTTTATTTACGGAAATGTCATTGAGTTATGAGTTATGGAAACCGAAAATGACCTTTTGTTGTTTCGATTTCCATAACTCATAACTCAAAAATCGAGAGAATTGAGTGATGGAAACAGAGTTATGGAAACAGAGTTATCGTTTGGCCAAACAACCTTTTTACTATGGGTCCCACCATTTTTGAGTTATGAGTTATGGAAACAGAGAATTGAGTTATCAAAAAACTCAATCCAAACAGCCCCTTAGAGACCCATCATCTTTGTGGACGCCGTCGCCCACGCCATGACGCCGCTGCCCACGCCCACGCAAGAGAAACCCATCTTGCTACCCAGTACCCACACCGCCATCAACTATCACATACCCAAATCGAAGACCCATGTTGCCGCCGCCGACGGTTGCTCGATCTCGCCTTGACCCATTGACTTCATTGCTCCACTGCTCCAGCTTTCACAATTCACATGTATTTAATCTATCCTTTCCTTCAAAACCTAATATAATGTTTGTGAATCCCAGAATCTAAAAATCTATGCTTGTGGACTTGTGGTGTTTGTGTTTTTATTGATGAGTGATGAACTAATGTTGGTGATTCTGTGATTGTGAATCTAAAATTTATTTTGCTTGTGGTGTTTTTTTTTTTTTTTTTTTTTTGGCCTTTTTGGCTTTATGACTCTGTGTTTGTGACTCTCTCTCTTGTAGTATATAGAAAAGAGAGATAGAAAGAGATAGTAGAGTTTGTAAAGATTAGAGAATATATTAGTGTAGTGTTTGTCTATTTGTTCTTTGTTGACTAGTAGTTGGGCAACCATAAAGATAAGTGATGAAAAAAAAAAAAAAGGTAAAGTTAAGAAAAGTTTTTTTTAGTAGTGCAGAATAAATTTATAGCGTCTCTAGTGGGATTGGGTCAGTTTCTGAAATATGGAGAGTACAAGACAAAGACAAATTCAAAGAGAAGACAAAGACAAAGATAAATAAAGACAAAGACCAAAGACAAAAGAAAAAAAAAATCATATAATATAGAAAATTGTCACACATCACAAATTTAAGAAAATAAAAGTGATTCACTTACGCCTATTGTTAACTCATAATGCTAAATTAAATAAATTTATAAATTGAAAAGAAGTGAGAAATACTGAATTTATAATTAAATGCATCATGCATATTACCTAGATTATAGTATTTGTCTTTAGTTAGTAACAACAACCGTTTGTGAGATAATATATATGATTTTTATTTTATTTGTAGATCATGAAAAAATCAACTACAATGTTTGATTTTTTCAAAAGAAAATATTCAAATTCTTCCGAAGTCAACGTGGGATTGCTAACAACTAATGTTGCTATTCCAATTCCAAAAAATGTGGATGCTCCAATTCTAGAAAATATTTATTCCCCAATTCCGGAAAATGTCGATGTTCCAATCCCAAGAAATATTCATTCCCTAATTCCAGAAAATGCCGATATCTCAATTCCAAAAAATAACCATCTCTCTCAAACACAATTTCAAAAAGTTGATCTTTATATATTAAGAAACAATGATTTTTGGGTATTTGTCTTGGTTGATAGTTTATTAATACCATATGGATGCGTATTTGATTTTTTTTTTTTTTTTTTTTTTTTTTTTTAAACATCTCAGGACCCCCACCTCCCGGCCTTGAAATCTTGGTTTCGTCCTTGATTACGGTAAACATACAATAAGAAATAATTGGATCTCAATGTACATAGGTGCTCTCTATTTATACAAAGCTAAGGAAGGGCAAGAGATTAAGCCTAATCTAAGTTAGTTAGTGCAACAAAATATGAAACAGATTACAGGTAAGCACCTTTAACACGTGTGAGAATTAATTCTCTCACATGGTGCATAACTAATTTTTTAAGCTAATTTGAATCTAAGTTTGTGATATGCTTACTAAATAGAACTGTTATTCATCTTTAATAGAGTAGTACTATATTCACAACAAAGTCTCACTTGCATAACTTATTTTACCTACTATTTATAAACTTAAAAAACTATATGTATACTAGTCTCATCACATGCACTTTGCACATGCGATGAGGCTTTTTTTTTTTTTTTTTTTTGTATAACTATTGTCATAATTTTCTTTTTTATTATTTTAATTTTTGGATAATTTTTTTTTAAGACATGGATTAATAGGAAAGTGTCCTATTTTGTAATCATTTTAAGTGGAGTTGAAAATATATTTTTACTAGGTTGTCCTCAAGTTTTTTCCCTGTTAAACATAAGGTTTAGGGGTATTTCTAAACCACAAAAAGTCCTATTCAAAGAGGAGGATCCTCTTATAGATAGTATAGATAAAATTATAAATGGAGTTTATATTCACCGACTTATTACAAAACAGATAATACATATGATTTCAATTTGTTGCATAATCGGTTCTTAAATTTGAGTTTGAACTTCACTTTTTTTCAAAGTTTTTAAACACGAACCAGACCGCATAGTCCGATCCGGGAAACCCTCGAACCATTCACTTCTACGGTCCATTTAAGGTGAAGAACCATTCCATGCGAATAAAGCATGGACCCGTTCGGACCGCGATTTTGACGTCGGTTCGTGAACCGTGACCAGTTCACACAGTTTAAACGGTTGCCTTGTTTCAAGCCTTAAAACGGCGTCGTTCCATCTTTTTTTTTCCCCCTATATGGCGTCGTTTGGAGCTAATATCACCAAACGCATTGAACAAATTTAACCCTGAAATGAAACCCTCGCCTCACTCTCTAAGCTCTCCGCCTCTCCCTCACTCTCTAAGCTCTCGTCTCTGCTCTCTCCCTCGTCGCCATCACAGCTCAGCCCGGATCACAGCTCACTCACTCACTCTCTACCTCTCTCCCTCACTCTCAATCACTCTCTGCCTCTCTCTCATTCTCATCTCTACCTTTCTCCCTCATCGCCATCACAGCTCAATCTCCGCCTTGTCACCGTCATGACTCACTCTCTGCCTCGTCGCCGTCACTCTTACTCCATCGCATCCTTGCCCAGATTGCAAGGTACTTTATCCGTTTTAATTCTTCTTTCTTTATGTCAATTTATATTTTTTTGTCCAATTTTTTAAGGAAATCAAGTTTATTTTTCTAACAAAAACAATAATCAAGAGAGAGAGAGAGAGAAATCCAATCCATGTTTCTTGTGCATTATAGTTTGTTAATAGCTGCAAGGATTTATGCTTCAATGTGTGTTTATATTTTACAATTTTTGTTTGCAAGCACAAATGTGTTTAAATTTGTGCTTCAATCTTTAACTTGTGAAAGTTGTGAATCTTGTGATGGGTTTGTTGTAAAAAATTGGTGAATTTCACTATTTCAAAAATTGTATGAAGTTGTGAATTTGTGTTTCTTTGATTCTATGACTCTGTGTATATTAGTTTATTAATTTGACCCTGTGTATGAAGTTGTGATTCTTTGACTATCTGTATTTCAAAAATTGATGGGTCTATGCGTGTTTGACTAGTTGTTTAGTCTTTTAGATTAAAATCGAAATACTGACGGGTCTACTCCATCACATGAAATTGATTCCAATGTAGTCAAGTCTAGCTCAAGAGTAAAGGAAAAGGTTGATCCGGCTTGGGAACATTTTAGCCTTGGGGTGGATGAGAAGAGACAGAATACTTTTATGTGTGTGTATTGTGTTAGGACATATGTGATTCACTTGTTAGGAACATATATCACTATTTTATGTAATTGGCTAATCCTTTGACAAAACGCACTTTACTTGTATTTTGGTAGATTTAGGATGTGTTTAATACTTCAAGAAACCTTATTTCAATTTCAAGTGTTAAAGCCATGCAAGTCTGTCCAAGAATTAAGTGAGAAAGTGCTGAATTTTAAAGCTCGATAGCTGCTCGACACCTCTCTACACTTGGCTTATCCGTCGAGCTCTTCGGTTGCTTCTTATCACAATCTCAACACCTCTCAATAGCTAGGTCGATCAATCGAGCAAATTTCTGTCCCTTCAACACTTGCTTGACACCTCCTTGATCAATCGAGAATTAAGAAATTCAAATTTCTAGATCTCGATTTTCGTCCCATCTTTGACATGTATATGTAAGGTTTCTTTTCTCACAACCCTAGACATATATAAGGCTTATTTTAGAGGCGGTCACATAAGAGAATACAAGGAGAACATATGCAAAAAGGTGACAGATGCCTTATTCTCTCTGAAAGAAGTTACTGCCTCTTTGCGCCTTAGGGTTTTGTAACCAAGTGCTTCTTGATCTTCATTTTTGATGAAGTGAAGCACTTTACAGTCAACATCTTCTTCTAGTTGGTGTGTTAGTCACGTCTTGGGAGCCGTGCATCATTGATTAGTCACGTACTGGGATCCGTGCATTAAAAAGGATGGCGTTCATATATTAAAGAGTTCAAAGGTTCTGAAGTGGTAGAAGATTTCTGCTGTGAGTTCATCTACGGGGATTGTAGAGTCTAGAAACAAAGGTTTTGTACTAGATCTAAAACTTCTCTTTACTATAGTGAATTACTTTTCGGGAAGGTTTCCCCCCAGGTTTTTTACTATGAAACTAGTTTGTTTCATTGGTTTTCCTGGATCATCATATCTTGTCTTATTTATTTTTTCCTCTGCATGATTTTGACATGATATTGATGTTTGTTTGTTTTAACAAGTTTTATTTATAATAAATCTAATTAACAACTTGGGTTTAAAACTTGTTAATTCTATCAACCAGGGTTTAAATTTCCCAACATATTGTAGGCAAACATATAAAGATAGGGGATATTAATAGGATGAAACGACACCTTGCGGGGATAAAAGGTGATATTGGATCGTGTAAAAAGGTTTCTCATGATGTGAGATACCAAATGTTGGAATATTTGAAGGAGTTTGAGTTGAAGAAAAAAGATGAGAAACAACGTCAAGAAGAAATGTTTAGTGCCCCTTCCACAAATAGTGATATGCAAGAAGATGAAGATGTTCAAGAAGTATTTAGTAGTGGGTTGCCTAAAAAACCTGTTTTAGGTAAAAGAAATGGTACAAAGCCGGTGGATAATTACTTTGCTCCAAGAACTACTCCAGGAGCTCAACCTGGTCTTAAAAGTGTATTCCAAAGCAAAGAAAAGGTGAGGCAAGCTGATATGACTATTGCAAGGTGGATGTATGACAATTGCATTCCTTTTAATGTAGTGAATTGAGTGTACTACCAAAAGATGATTGATGTTGTAGCTGCACTCTTGGTCTTGGTTACAAAGGTCCATCTTATCATGTTTGTATGGGTCTCTTTGTTGAGGGATCAAAAGAAAGAGGTTTAGTTGTTGGTTGAGTCATAATGTAGGCATTGGGCAAAAGTTGGATGTACACTTATGGTCGATGATTGGACAGATACTAGACATAGGTCATTGATTAATTTCCTTGTTTATTGTCCTAGGGGAATGGTATTTGTAAAATTAATTGATGCCTCGAGAGATTGTGAAAAGTACAGTAAATTTGTTTAAATTGTTTGATGAAGTAGTTACATGGGTTGGTCCAAAAACATAGTTCACATGGTTCTGATAATGCTTCCAATTATGTATCTCGCTAGTAAATCGTTGTGTGAAAAGTATAAAACTATTAGTTGGTCTCCTTGTGCAGCACATTGCCTAAATCTTGTGTTACAGGATATGAGAGACATGCCTCATGTGGATAGACTAAAAAAACGTGTATCCAAATTTACAGTTTTTATTTATAATCATGTGGCTTTGATTGCTTGGTTGAGGAATAGACCTGGTTGGTCAGATATTGTACGTCTAGGAGTAACAAGATTTGCTACTACTTTCCTTTCATTTGGAAGCATTCATGTGCATAAGCATGACTTGCAAGCCTTAGTGACTAGCAAGTTCTTTGTGGACAATAGATTGGTAAGAGAGTCAAAGGCAAAAGAAGCAGTTTCTATCATTTTGGATAATTCTTTTTGGGATGATATTAATGTTCTTGTCAAGATTTCATCGCCACTCATTCGTTTGTTACTGATTATTGATTCTGATCAAAGGCCTGCAATAGGATATATGTATGAGGGCATGCATAGAGCACGGTTGGGAATCAAGAAGATCTTCCAAATGAAGAAGCACTTGTACAAGCCATACACCTGAATTATAAAAAAAAAAGTTTGGACAAACATTTGCATAAAGATCTTTATGCTTCTGCATATTGGTTAAATCCCGTTTTTCAATATGATGAGGAGAATTTTTGTCGGAAACCAGCAGTAAATATGGCTATTTTGGACTACATTGGGACAAAATATGATGGTAACAAAGAAAAGGTAATTAAGAAAACCCAATATTTTCGAGACCGTATTGAGAGCTTAGATAGAGATCTTGCATTGTCAACAAGCAAGACCACTCATCCAGGTGAGAAGTAATTAGTTTATTTTAATACTATAAACAAATCTTAGTTTTTTTTTTTCATGTTGAAAGTTAGTTTTGTCACTATAGTTAGAATAACTCAAGTGATTATTCAATTGAAAGTTTGTTTGTTTATGTTGATTAATATTAGATTACATTGTGTTATGAAAATCGGATGAACGGTGGAAGTTGTGGGTGTCTTGATGCTCCAAACTTGCAAAAATTGGCAATTAGAATCCTTAGCCAAACTTCCGCCTCTTCTAGATGTGAGCATTGTTGGAGTTTATTTGACCAAATACATTCTAAGAGGAGAAATAGATTGGAGCATTAAAGGCTCAATGATCCTGTGTTTGTTCATCATAACTTGCGATTGAGACATAGGTAACTAAATGCTATATCTTGGCATTATATTAATTTTTAAGAAGTCATTTATATAATGTAATTGTTAGTTACTAATTATGTTCAAATTCTAATAATGAGCATGGCATTTTATGATGCAGGCTTTACAACAAAAAGTTTATTTTTGACCCCATTGATTTTGCAAGTATTGACATAACTAATTTTTGGGTATTTGTGGAAGAGGAAGACCCATATCTTAATTATGAAGAGTTGGAGAATGTAATTTATGAAGAGGGTGCATATCCAGCAAGTGCAAAGCCTTCTTCTAATATTGAAGGTTAGTTTATATGAAAACAATTTGATAACCTATAGTGATTTTTCTTTTATTTTTTCAAACTGTTGTAAACATTATAATGATTTTTCTTTTTATTTTGTTCAAACTTGTGTGTAGAATCAGTAGATGATAGCAAAGTGAGGTTAAAGGAATTGATTTGGGAACATTTGGACAACCTATTGGCCCTCCTCCTGGATTTCCAGGGAATGATGATAAGCATGATAACTTTCATGACATTGATGATTTATGATCATAATAATTATATTTGAACTTTGAAGTTCTATTTTGTATTTTAGAGATAATTTCTATGTCTTTTTGTAAGACACAGAGTGTGTAACATGGAGTTTGTAAGTTTCATGTATTTTTGTAAGAAACAATGTGTAGTTGTGTACTATAACTTGGAGGCTTGTTTATGCATTTTTACTTTGTACTTTTATGGATTGATTGAGTAATTCATATTTATGTTTGCTAAGGATTTGACATTTCTTATTTGTCTTGAAAGTTATGATATAAAAAATATTTGAAAGATAAATCTTTAAATGAATTAGACTATTTTAGTTAATTTTTCTATTTTTAATTAATTTAATGTTTTTATATCTATTTAAAATAATTATTAAATTAATTATGACGTCATCACAGTTCGACTCTAGTTCAACCTCGGTTCAACTTCAAAAACCTTGAACCTCTCTTTTTTACGGTTCAATGAATGGTCTGGATTTGAAAACCTTGCTTTTTTTTGGGATAAATGAACTTTAGACAATTAAGCTCATTCTATTTTTGGACTTACCTCCAAAATATCATGTAAATTGCTTCATAAAGCACAATTTTTAAATATGCTCATTTCTTTTCCAGAGCATGATAAGTTGCACCACAATTTTACCTCATTTTTTTTTTCTTCGTGTGTAAGTGAGTACCTAGCTTGTTGGGAACGGACCAAATAAATAGCATGGAATAAATTTGTAAAGAATATCATATATATTTTATTCGAAGTTTCATTCCCATCCACTCCCGTTATGTTTAAAACCCGTGATTATTAGAGATTGAGAAAAAAAAATTGGGTCACCAAAACAAAGTTTCAATAATACAAAAGATCCTATCTAATAATAATAATAATAATAATAATAATATATATATATATATATATATATATAAAATATAAAACTTTTGAAACTCCCACAATTTTCCACATCAGCACAATATTTAAATACAATATTTAAATTAAATTAAATTTTCCACCTCATCACTGTTTTCTTTTTCCAATTAGACTTCTAGCCAAATAAGGACACTCTCCCATCGCCTCTACTCTCTCCTATTTAAGAGTTGCTTGCGTAGAAAACCTAAGCCCCAAAACACAATTTTCTTCTTAAAACTTATTTTTCTTCAAGATTTTTTTGAGGGCGGCTCATGCTTCACAATTCACATATTTCACTTATGTATTGGACTCCTCTCCTTTTTCGGTCAATGCATCAAGGTTAGGGTTATTTGATTTGTTCAATAAAAATTATAAATTTGTTGCTTTTTCTTATAAGTTTGTCAATTGTTGTTTTGTTTATTTCATTGCTGAGCCTGAATCTTTTAATTAAATCTTCAAATTTTTTAACCTTTTAAAAGTTTTAATATTTTGAATTTTAACATTTAAAAGGTAACTCATATTTCTCTAATATTTCTATCTTTGTGTAGACATTTTTTTTTTTTTTTTTGTTTATTATATTTCTCCATTGTGTAGCCACATAATTTTTGTTTTTTTTTTTAATAAATCCTTGGCTCAAAATCTTCTAATTGTTTAGTTTACATATGAATTTTTAAGTTCATTTTTTGCAATACATTTAATTGTCTGGACAATTTCAATAGTAGAAAAGCTATAATCATGGATTCCCTTCTTTCGATTATATTTCTCTATTGCGTAATTATATATATATATATATATATATATATATATATATATATATATTGTATTATTTCAATACTTTTAAAGCTTTGAATCTTTTGATTTTTTTAAAAAAAAAAATTTTTGACCTTTTGGAAGTTTTAACATCTTAACTTTTGGGTTTTATTTTTCTATTATCGAAATTATCTAGAAGATTTCAATGAATATCCATGGATTATTTTTTCTATTCCTAACCTTTTTTTTCCTATATTTTTTCTTTAATTGTCCGTGTTTACGTCTCTTTTGTTTTTCTTATTTTTACTTTCATAGCATATGTACATGTTGTGTATGTTCTTTGATTCTTTCTTTAATAATTTTTGTGTGAATATGTGTCATTGTATCTGGGTACTTAGGCAAAATCTATAAAGACTAAAGATACTTTTTTTTTTTTTTTTTTTTTTGTAATGAATCCTGTGTTTTTCATGACTTTAGTGAGTTATATTCTTAATGATCGAAATGGTTTTGTTTGAGGTGGATTTTGTTCATATTGGTTTCAAAGTTTATTTCTTGGCTTATATTATAGATTGTAATATATTTATTCATCAAACTATTTAGTTGAGTTTGTTTTCAAAATTGTTTTCAGTGTTATACATTTTCTTGAAGCATGTTGGTATCATATATTAAAATACTGTTAAATTGATAATAATAATAATAATAATAATATAGTTTAATAAATGTCTCAAACGTATAGCTGTTAACAAATGTTTTAGCTATATGATTTTATTTTACAAATTCAATTTTGTTGTTGTAGTAAAATAAAAAAAGATTAAATTATATATTGTACTCAATACATTTCTTGTGCATCGCACGGGTTAGCGACTAGTAATATATATATATAACCGAAACCTCCGAAACTCTCACAATTTTCCATGTCAACATAATATTTAAAAAATAAATCATTTTCATTTTTTAAATAAAATTATTTTTGTTTAGTCCAAACTTAACAAGGAGTGAAACTCCATCTTTCTAACAAGTCTAACTTAAACTCAAACTCATCATTATTATTATTATTATTATTATATATATATATATATATATATATAAATTAGACGGAGAAAACAAACCCTAAGTACCCTTCAACAACCCAACCATATAAACCAGATGGAGAAAACAAACCCTCGGTCCAAACTCCAAATTCTCGAACAAAGTGCCACTCTGACCCCTCAACCTATTGCCAAGCCAAGTCTACCACTTTGTGGGTATGGTTGTTTGCAATGTGAGATGGATCTCCCTAACCGAACTGGTCTTCTATTTGATTTAAGAACCATGCTTTGATATATCCGCAATGTGGAGTTGTGAAGGTTAAGGTGCCGTTTGGTCCTCGATCGTAAAGCACCGATACATCGCTACCCAAACTCCAATTGAATTGCAATAGTATGAGCAAGCTAGGATTTTTCCGTCATTAATGCATTGGTCACCAAGTGTTGACCATCCCGTATCAACAGCATCATAACAAATTAATTAACGACTCCCATGATACCTACAATTTCATTAAACTACATGATGGTGACATTCCAAATCTTCAAACTATCTTCCAACCAGAAAATAAGGTCCTTCCATCAAGATGAAAGGTGATTGCTTCTTTAATTAATGAAATTTATGTCAAATTTGTTTATATTGTTATTATTAATGAATTTCAATTCAACATATGTGGATATTTGTTTATATTGTTATTAATAAATTTTATCTTTTATGTCGAATTTTTTATTTGCTTTCGTATGTGCCTGAGTTTTTCTTTCTATCTTATTCTTCTGTTATGTTTAGAATTGATTTTCTTTTGAGTTTTTGGGTTAATCTTCATATTTATATTGACATTGTTTTCATGGGTTTGGTTTTTGGGTTGAAATTTCTACTAATTATTTTATATTGTATATGGCATATGAAGCATCTCTATTTTTTTGAAGAAAAATCAAAGCTACAACCTATGTCTTCCATCCTAGGGATAAATTTTTATTTGATATGTTATATATAAATTTGTTGAATTTGAAGGGTTTTATTTGGTTTTGAAGTAGAATTTGGGGATTCTATAAATTTGGAAGTTTTAAGTCTTGCGATTTTTGTTATTTGCGTCTTAGTAGGTTGATCTTAATTCTTTACCTTAAATGCTTTTTATTTGGGTTCATGTGATTTTTTGTTTTCGTAATTAAAGCTATGATTTTTGGTTGATTGATTATCTGTTTGGATTCAACATAAAAGATAATGGAATTAGGTGTTATAATTTTAATATTTTTTCATATTTGAATTTTCTATATTGTTATTACTACGACTAAATAGGATTGAGAAAAGCATAGAACTAAATATTTCTTCATTTTTTTTAAAAAAATACTAACTAGCAAAATGTCTATAATATGCATATTATTAACCCAATTTTCTATTTCTAAATTTCTTAGATTTTATTATAAATAATTTTTCGTGCATAAACAACATTCTACCACTACCACGTCAAAGTTGTGGCAAAAAGTTGTAAAATAATATGGTCCTAAAACTATTCTTATGACTATGATGAGATAAATTTAAATTCTTTACTCATTGTTGAATTTTTTCTACAGTCAATAGCTTTCCGTGCATCACATGGGTTAGCGACTAGTAATAATAATAATACAAATACGGATGGGCACTAAAAAGCTTCCTCTAGCAATCTACAAAATACGATACAAAAGAGCAAAAGAACAATGATCACAAATACAGACGGGCACTAAATAGCTTCCTCTAGCAACCTACAAAATTCGCACATCTTCACATAAAGAGCACCTAAAGCTGGACCAGCACACATCATTATGCGCGTAACGCGGTTTACACATTGGAAAGAAAGTCCAAACTTTCGTTATGCGCAGAACGTCTTCACATAGAGAGCACCTAAAGTTTGCCATCACTTTTATTTTGTTTTCTCTCTAGGTTTCGGCGAAACCTAGGAGTGAAACTTCTTTGCCTTTATGCAATCTCTTTCTCCGCTCTGTCTGTGGAAATTAGAGACTTAGCACGAATGGACGCAATCACAACCAAGTGCGCGAACCTTAAACTCTTGAAGAGGGAAAGAAGCGAAGTTGATCTAGCCCTTCTAGGGGTAGACCAAGGCTTGGTGCCAGTTGGGAAGTTCTGCACCAAGCGAAGAGTGAACTTAGTAATTATAGGGTAGGCATTACGATTAGTGTGGAGAACTAAGAGAGACTTTGAGGTAAGCGATATAGGAGAGAATAGAGTTTTATTTTTGTTTTAGGCAAAGGAAGATTTGGATAGGGTCCTTTTGTAAGGGTTGTGGTCCTTTGATAAGTACATTCTCTTGTTGCACAAGCTAGAGGTGGGCGAGTCAGTCTCATCTCTAACTTTTCACGAAACTGCCTTTTGGGTTCAAATTCATGGCTTACCAACTCTAAGCCAGACAAGGGAAGCGGGTTTAAGTATTGGAGGAATTTTGGGCAAGGTCGAGAAGGTGGATGTAGGGGATAAAGGGTTGAATCTGGGATGTTATCTGAGGATTAGAGTAACAATGGACATCTCGCAACCGTTAATTTGAGGAAGGTTGGTGCGCATGGGAGGCTCGGACTCATGGTGGGTTGAGTTCAAGTATGAACGCCTACCTGTATTTTGCTACTTGTGTGGCAAACTTGACCATGATGAGAAGGATTGCATAGAATGGATTTGCAAGGTAGATCCGATAAAGTCATAGGACAAGCAATATGGTCCTTGGCTGTGAGTGACCCTAAATCGATTACAAAAATCACATATGGTGATAGGGCAGCTAACAGAGGAGAGAGCAAGTCTTGGGTAGATGGGGTGGAGCTAGCGGAATGCGATAGGCAGCCCGGTAAGCAAATGGAAGCCTCCATTGTGCGTCGACAGCTCCATGGAGTCGTGGAGATTAACAAGGATAGGGCTAACGTGGAAAGCATGATACTGGAAAGCGAGAAAATCAAGGAAAAGTTGGTCGGGGAAAAAGAAAAACCTGATTTCGAGGAGCAGTTGAGAGAGCTTGATGCCAAGATTTTAGGTAAAGCTGACATGGATGTAACATGCAGAAGGTTCCTAAGGCACGGATACTAGAATCGGAGAAGAAGGTGTCGGCGAACCGAAAGGAAAATAGGGTGAGTGACGAGTCAACGCTTGGACTAGGTGTTGGGCTACCTTCATGGGCCACAAGTTGTATTGGGCCATATAGAAGCTAATCTTTGGGCTTGTTGAAACAAAAGACTCACTCGATCAAGTGCGGGAGGTACAATTATTCCAAGTTGAGCCTAAGATGCCAAGTGCAAATGAAAGAGGATTTATTAAAAAAGCCAAGAGCCCAAACCGAAAAAAGCCTCATGCACATGCACGCAAGCTCGGGAAAGAAAACGTGGGGAGTTGAACGTCCAACTTGCAGAAGGTGAACGCCTTGGAGGAGATAACCCAAATGGAGATGGAGGAGGTAGAGGTGGGTCTAAAACGTAAGACACGTGCTCCCCTTGAAGAAGTTTTGGAGAATGCCGAGGCTAGGAAGAGACCCAAGTTAGAAGAGGAAGTTGTTGCTTTTGGCAAATTGTTGGCAACACAAATGGGATCGGCGGCGGCTATAATGCAGCCTCGCCAAGAACAATAAGTGTTATATGTTGGAACTATAGAGGGCTTGGAAACCCTCGGACAGTTGGCACTCTCAAAAATCAGTTTTGGAGGAAGATCCCACCTTGGTGTTCCTTATGGAAGCCAAGTTTAATGTGGAGGAAATGGCTGAGATCAAGCATAAGTTGGAAAAAAGCCAAGGCATGATAATTCCTAGTGTTCGTCGGAGTGGGGGTTTGGCCTTGTTATGGAAGGATTCACTATTAGTGGAGGTGCAAACATTCTTTCCTAGACACATAGATGTGATTATTGCGGAGGATGAACGGGAAAGGAAATGGCGTTTTGCCAAATTTTATGGCCACCCTGAAACCAGCAAACGAGTGGAGTCTTGGTCATTTTGTTAGTGAACTTAAGCACTAGGAGTGAGCTTCCTTAGGTTTGCATGGGAGATTTCAATGAGATAAGTCATAGGGGAGAAAAGGTAGGAGGGTGTAAGAGACTGAATGGCAAATAAGGGCATTCTCTTCAACTATCAACAAAAGCAAACTTAGAGACATAAGCTTCAGAGACCCAAAATTCACTTGGAGTAGGCGAGTTAGGGGCACGTGGGTGGGTCCGGGAGAGAATAGACCGGGCTTTGGTCTCCACAAACCGGGCTTCTTTGTTTCCTGAGGTAAGACTATACAATGTGGCCACTGGCCCTTGAGACCACAACATGCTGATTCTTAAAGCTTTCCCACCTAAAAGTAGGAATAAAAAAGGGCAGTGGTTGTTTAGGTTTGAGGCTATGTGGATTAAGGAGGAAGAATGTGATGGAGTACTAAAGGAGGCCTGGGAGAGAGGCCGAATTCTAGAAGGACAAAATAAATTTGGGCAGTGCATGGATGAGTGTAGTTCCTCTCTACAAAGCTGGAACAGGACAAACTTTGGCCATGCAGGATGAAAAATAGCTTCACTTTCAAAGAAGCTTCAATGGCTAGAGTGCTTACCGAGGGTGAGGCCAACATGGAAGAGATTCATGACACAAAGAGGGAGCTTAACAAGCTGCCTTCAAAGAAAGGAAGAGATGCGGAAGCAATGGTTAAGGAATTCTTTGGCTTAAGTCGGGGATAGCAATACCTCTTTCTTCCATGAGAAAGCCTCAAAAGGCATCAATGGAATACCATTACTCGGCTTTTGGACTCTAATGGTAATTGGCAGGATGAGGAAGATATCATGGGTCATATTCTTGTAAAGTATGTCCAAGAGCTTTTTACTACCTCATGCCCAACAGTTAGTGAAGAATTGTTGGATGCTATACACCCTAAAGTTACTAACAGAATGAATGAGGTCTTATTGTAGGATTTTAGGGGTGTCGAGGTTGAGAAAGCCCTTAAGCGAGATCCACCCGCTAAAGGTGCCAGGTTCTAATGGTATGCCTCCATTGTTTTTTCAACATTATTGGCTTTATTGTAAATTTTGTTGTCATACAAACTATAGTAGACTTTCTAAATCATGGTGTTGCTCCCCCTAAGTTTCATGAAGCCCACATTGTGCTCATTCCTAAGATAAAAACCCCCTCTAAAGTCACAAACTATAGGCCTATAAGTTTGTGTAATGTGGCATACAAGCTTGCTTCTAAGGTAGTAGCTAACCGAATGAGGGTTGTGTTGAAGGATATAGTATGTGAAAGGCTCATCACAGATAATGTTCTTGTGGCCCATGAATTAATGAACCATATTCATAGGAAGACGAAAGGCAAGGATGGAGAGATGGCATTGAAGCTAGACATGAGTAAGGCTTATGATCGGGTGGAGTGGGGGTGTTTACAAAAAATAATGGAGAAGTTGGTGTTTCATGAGTGGTGGATTTGTATTGTAATGGCCTGTGTGTCCTCTGTTACATATGCTATTAGACTTAATGGCTAACCTTGCGAATTGATCACTCCAACCTAAGGCCTTCGACAAGGAGATCCACTCTCCCCATATCTCTTCCTACTTTGTGCTGAAGGTTTGTCGGCTTTGTTGCACAAGGCTTGAGTGAGGAAGGAACTGAAAGGAGTGGCTGCCTCGGCTAAGGGGCCAAGAATTTCACACTTTTTCTTTGCAAATGATAGTTTGATATTTTGTAAAGTAACGGAGAAGGAGGGGGCTGAAGTACAAAGAATTTTGCAAGTCTATGAGTCCTCTTTGGGTCAGCAATTAAATTGAAATAAGACGGCCCTCTTCTTTAGTCGCAATACCCCCACACGCATATAGGAAGCCATCAAATCCATGTTTGGTGCCCAGGTTATCAAACCTCATGAATCCTATCTAGGACTACCTTCGTTGTTTGGTAAGTCAAAGAAGAACACATTTGCTCATTTGAAACAAAAACTAGCATCCAGGCTAGTGGGTTGGAAGGAAGAATGTGCCGCCCAAAGGAAGAAGGGGGGTTGGGCTTTAGAGACTTGAAATCCTTCAATCTTGCCCTTTTAGCTAAATAGGGTTGGCAACTTCAAACTAATTCCTCTTCCCTTTTTTCTCAGGTCTATAAGGCTAAATATTTCCCTAATGGGGACTTCAGAGAGGCCGAGGTAGGTAAGAAAGCTTCCTTTGCTTGGAGGAGCATCATGGTAGCCCAACACCTGGTAAAACGCAGTTTGAGATGGCGGGTTGGTAATGGTTGTCGCATACGTGTTTGGCAAGATCAGTGGCTCATTTCCCGGTGCACTTATAGGGTGGTCTCACCTGAACGGCTTAGGAATCAAATTAAAATGGTTAGTGACTTACTAAAAGATGGGGGCAAGGAGTGGGACATAGAGCTAGTTAGGGGGCTCTTCTTACCCCAGGATGTAAAGGCGATTCTAAGTACCTCCATAAGTGAATCAGTTTCTATTGATAGAATGGTTTGGGCTAAAGAAAAGAAAGGTAGATTTACCGTGAGGAGGGCATATAGGCTGGCTCGGGAAATAGAGGCGAGAGGGTGGTAACGCCGTTGCTCTAACCCGACAAAATTGCACGAAGTATGGCATCGGGTGTGGAGTATGAACCTGCCAAACAGAATCAAGCATTTTGCTTGGAAGGCCTGTAATGGTATCTTGGCCACTAAAGACTCTCTTTTGTAGAAAGATCACGACGAACAATATATGCAAAGACTGTGGTAGGCATGTAGAAACAACCATGCACTTGCTCTATTTTTGTAACCATGGTACAGAGGTATGGAGTTCTTGCAAGCTTTCTCTACCTTTCAACGTTCAAGAGTCATGGAGTTTCTTGGACACTTTTAGTAGACATCGGATTTGTTAGGAGGTGCAGTAGGGGCTGCTGGAGAGGTGGGTCATGATTTGTTAGGGTATTTGGAAGAGCCGGAACGAGGTTCGGCATGGAGGAAAGAGGCGTCCTAGGCCTGTAATTATGAGAAACTCCCTAAAATTATTGGAGGATTATCTTTCAGCTAATGAGAAGCTAAGCCGGTCTAGTTCTGACAACACATGGGTGTGCAAAAGATGTATCTTCGTTACAACGTTTAGAATAAAAGTTTTGAGTATTTCCCATAAAAAAAAAAAAAAGTTTGCCATCACTTTCCACTACATAGATGACCAAAGCTGGACCAGCACACATCATTCACATTAATTCCACACCACCACAACTACATAACGAAAGCCAGTGTCGTATTCAAAACTCAACCCAGCCTTCATTGCTAACACTTCGGTCTCCTAATATGCTTTAAGACCCTTTAATTTACAAAAAAATTAAGAAAACACTAAAAATCGTATTAATACATGAAATATCACATGAATGGTTTAAATAGAAATAAATTTACATGTCTTTGTGTCCAAAGTAAAAGCTAAAAGAAATAAAATACAAAACTTATTTTCTTATATAATTACAATCTAATGAAGAAGATTACTAATTATAGGGATAAGACTAAATTCACATCCTGATGAAAACTATGTTCAGAGGCTAAATTATAGAACGTGAAAGTGTTAGGCATTCACTATGTCCGGTCTTTAAACAAATTTCTTAATGTGCAATGGCTATCTAATATAAACAAGTTCAACCATCCATATATCTCACAATTAATTTAAAAGAAGCACAATAAAAACAAGTTGCAATGAATTAATGTAGGTACACGATCATCAGTTAACATTAACACAAAAATAAAAATTGACGAAAATAAAGAAATAATAATGAATTTAATTCCAAAATGACACATAAAAAATCAAGACATAAGCTTAAATTAACCATAATTTTACGCGCAGTTAATACACCTAATCTTAAAATACATGAAAATCATTATTATTGATGAGAATGCATTAAAATAATATGAATCAAATATGTGCATGTAATTATTTCCGTAAGTATTTTCTTGAGAAAAGAATCTTTCCTCCGATTTACCCAAACTTACTCACTTGTTTTTTTACCCAAAAAAAAAAATTGCTTACCCACTTGTTGGATCTTTTTACCTTTCGGTAAAATCATTGTTATTTTATGTGAGTTCTTTTGGATTACAATATAAAAGCCATGCAAAGGATGTTTGAAAATGAAAAACAGATTTTATTTTTATTTTCCTCATTATTTCATGTGATACAGTTTAAACGAGTACATGCTGGAATTTCAAGCATTATACATGGGAAATATGATTCCACTTGAAATTTTCTGGAAAGAAAATTCATTCATATTTTGAAAACTGCACTTTATATCCACAAAATCCAACAACACTAAAATTTTAATCTACCATGTCATAAAATTCTGTCCTTTTCAATTTTATTTTTTATATTTTAATAGTTAGGAACTGAGGATTTGAACCATAGATGTCTCTATTAAAAATACTAGGAAATGCTAACTAATTGAGTTACAAAACTCATTGCCATTAAAAATTATGCCCATTTAATTAATGATATTGTAGCTTCCACAACCTATAGATTATCAATCATTTCTTCCACACGAATTTAATTTTTGTGAATTCCAAATCTAAAATGACCCACCATATTCTAATATATTGCGTGAATATTTTATGATGCGTAACTCAAAATTAGAAATACCTATGCGAAAATGACTTGACAAATCTACCTACAAGAAGATTAAACTAAAACTATCATAAATTATAAAAAGAAAAGTTAACGAATGTTCTAAGGGTATTGATTTAGGAAATATTTTAGAAACTTTTTATGAAAAAAAAAAAAAAAAAAAAAAAGCAATTTTTTTTTCTTTTGATAGCTTTTCATATTTCCAATGAAAGTGGTGTAAAAACTTTCCTAAAATGGTTTATTAACAATTGTCCTAAGTACACCCATTAACATGACCCAATTATCAATTAGTAAAAGACCTAAATGCAAAAGCAGCCCCTAAATTTTGGGTCAGTTGCAAAAACTCCTTATGCAGTTTCAGTTATTCGTTATAAGTTAGAACTAAGCTTGTACAAATAACCGTTCGTCAGTTGCAAAAACTCCTTATGCAGTTTCAGTTATTCGTTATAAGTTAGAACTAAGCTTGTACAAATAACCGTTCTGATGGCACCTAAACTAATCAAAACCAAATATAAAATGTGGTCACTGTTCCACCAATTGCAATGAAGATGCAAAAACCACACCGCACCGAACCTACTAATACATAAATTTTATTTTATAATTTAATATATATTTAACGCATATTAATTAATATAGATAAAACGGACAAAATTGGCCTTTGCCCTTTTTGAGAAAAATAAATAACATTTTACCCCTTTCCCAAACTAATTAGGAAATGCCCTCTTTTGAAACTCGATTTTCTCAAAATCAAGTTTAAAAAAAAAAATTCTTGAGCCCTATAGTGGCGTTTTAAGGAATATATAGTGACGTTTTAATGACCTATAGTGGCGTTTTGTAACTTGATTTCCATGAAATTAAGTTACATGCAATTTTTTTACCTATAACTCGATTTCATGGAGCTTAAGTTAAAAAACGCCACTATAGGTCCTTAAAAACATCACTATAGGTTCTTAAAAATGTCACTATAGGACTTAACTCGATTTTGAGAAAGTTGATTTCCAAAAAAGGGTCATTTCCCTAATTAGTTTGAGAAAGGAGGTAGAATGTTATTTATTTTGTCCGAAAAGCGCAGAAGTCAATTTTGTCCTAGATAAAACTGTAACATGCAAAACTGAGAAGGTAATGCAATTGATTAGATATGTACAACTTTAACACAGTTACTGTGAAGCAATATTTCCCCCAAGTTACATCAAGATCTTATATGAGTCAGAAGAGTATGTTTTAGAGCCAAATCATTTTTTTCCTAATAACTGCATTAAATTGTTGGGCATATCTTGCACAACAACAATGGCCTGACCTGTTACAGCAAACTGTAGATGCAAATTATAGCACACATGCATAGATATATGACACTGTGCAGAGGAAAATTTATGAGAGAAAGATATAACCAAAACACAATATCTGAGATACGGTTGAAATTTTTGTATTTCTCTTGTCTTGCCACAGAATCTCTATTGGATGTCCACGCATGATTTTATTGATTAATAGGCACATGCAAGTTGCCAATAAATCTCTATTGCCTCCTCACAACATTACTTGCACGTGCAATTTCTTGCATAAGTATCAGTGACGTCATATCCTCCTTAATTCGTTGTAGTGTTTGGTGCTGACGTGCTCGGTTGATGACAAAAAGTGTCTAGAATCTAGATTGACTAGTGGTTTTTTTTTTTTTTTTTTTTATATATATATATTTTATATATGAAAATTGCCTAGTGCTTTGATTACGTGACCATGCATGGTGTCGTGGTTTTTTTGATTTCTAAGTAATGAAAATTTGCTTTCGAGTGAGAAAAATAATGTTTCTATATCTGCAATTTTTTATTTATTTAGTGTGCTTTGAGTGATGCTCTGATTACAATAAGTAAAAGAGAAATGTTAACGAATGTCTTTAGGGTTTTGGTTAATAATCCATTTAAAGAAAGTTTTTATAGAAAAAAAAATATAATTAATGTTTTGACAGTTTTTTTCATTTCCCAAAAAAGTGATGTCAAAATTTTCCTAAAATGGATTGTTAACCAATACCCTAAGACTAAGGGCACTCGTTAGCATGAACCTAAGTATAAAATTTAGTTACAAAATTAATTATAGCTTAAGGCTACAACCCTCTATAATTTTTTTTTTTATTAAAAGTGAATTTTGATAAATAAATCGTTGGATTATATTTTCTTCTTATATCCTCTATATTTAAAAAAAATTAAAAATTAAAATCAATAGTTATGTCATCAATAAATTGTTTAAATTGCATGCTTTTGTAGTTTAAAATTATGCATAAAATATAAGCTTATAAATCATATAGTAAATAATATCTTAATAGCACAAAATTTGACATATATATTAAGACCGTAAAGAAAATGCAATTCATCATCAGCATAGACCAAAAAGATTGGAAAAACAAGGAGGCATACCAACTGGTCCGGGAGTTTTTAGAGGCTCCATGTGTTTTAAGTGCTATTTCTACCTCTTCCCGATGAATTCTTTGAGCAAATCCTCATTCATCTCAGGTGTGATGAGATCATGTGATGGCTTCCAACTAGGGGTGTCAAATGGGTGGGTTTGGGGTGGGCATAATTGGGTTGGGAATATAAAACTCATTTACCCATTAAAACCCATTTAACTAATTGCTTCTAACCCAAATCCAACCCAACCCAATTATTATGGGTAAACCCCAACTCACCCAATTACCCAATCATCAAAATTACCAAAATGCCATTAAAGTGAAAATCCCAACACTTTCTTGGATTCCCTTTTCCACTCTCTTTAGTCTCCATTCTTGGAATTAAAAAATTCCACATAAGCACATCCACATCAGCAATTATATTAAAAATCCAAATAAAAAAAAAAATATATATATATATATATATATATATTTTTTTTTTCTATTTTCTCTCACTTTCTTGGCAACCAAATAGTGCAACAAATACAAAGAAATGTCATTTCAAGCTCAAAACTTTCCTGGAATTTCAAAAGCAACTGTCCTTGAAACAAATAGAAATTCTTCTAAACCAAAAAGAGAGAAAAATGAACGCATCCTTATCAATTACTCCATTCTTAAATTACCCAAATTTAAAATAAATAAATAAAAATTCAAACCCAGTATGGCGTTTGAGATATAATGTGGTCGAAACACAAATCCAAAAACTGTACTATTGTCGTTGTTTGTGTTTGGTTGCCTTTTCCACCCCAACACTAGCTCTACAAATCCAAAAAAATGGCCTCCATACTCCCTCACTTGCCGCCAACGACAGGGGACCTTAACAACGCCGATTTATGGGCCATAATCGACTCCGCCGTGGCCTCTCATTCGGCCTCCAAATCCCGCAAATCCTCTCTATCAAATCCCCCAATTTCCAAACCCTATCCCCAATCTCAAACCCTCGCCCCATCAAAGCTCTCTAAACACCCTAAAACCCCAAACTCCAACCATTCTGACACCAAATCTAGGGTTTTAACCCAAGGCGAGGTGATACAAGAACCCCGGGTTTATCGCAAGTTGTGCAAGGTTGCAACGACCTGTGCTTCGAAAGCTAGCAAGACCATTCCTCTTATCGTGCTCAAAAACATGCAGCGCACGTCGACCACTCCGATGTATTCTTCGCCAGAATCACATTTGTCACTAGAGATTGAGAAGTTCAGTGTGAGAGAGAGAGAGAGAGAGAGAAAGAGAGAGAGCAAACAAGAGAGAGAGAGTTTGGAGGCCAAGAAAATGAAGGAAAATGAAACCGAAACGTCTAAGGGTTTTTTTTTTTTTTTTTTTTTCAATAGGAAAGGCTGGATTGAATTTAGGTATATTGTTTTTGGGTTAAATGGGGCTCAAAGGGTTTTTAGTTAAAACCCAATAATCACCGGGTCTAACTGGGTTGATGCCCATTTAACTCAACTAATAATTGGGTGGATTTGGATTCAATTAGAATTAGTGGATTTAGATGGACAAATGGGTTTGGGCTTACTTTGCCACCCCTACTTCCAACACACTACGAGCAAAGTAGTAGGGTAGGAGGATGTAATTTTTTTTTTTTATAGAAGGTGATTGCAATCTCTGATATTTGTTCATTGGGCGTACACCCTACATCCTCACTGTTCTTCAACCACGATGAGAAATTATAGAAACAATATTTTGTATTGAAGCAAGAACAAGATAAAGTTGTGATTGAATATTGAAGAACTTAGAACAAAGGTTGAGAAGGAAAGATTAAGAAAAAGAGAGAAACTGAATGATCTTGTATTTGATTTCTTGATTAATTACAATTTGTAGCTCGAGTTCTATTTATAGTACAAATCCTATCAATAACCGAATAATAATAATCTCCAAATTATGCGGATCAAATCAGTAAAACAAGGAATGAAAGTAACTAATCTCAATTGATTTTCACACCACTTTGCTAACTAAACTTTGAGCTCATTACATGACATCGTTTTGATTATTTTATACTCAGCGACCAATGTAAGAGAAACGATGTATTTAACAATAGAACCTTTAATAATACGATTGCATTGCATCCACATTCAAAAAACCCAATGGTAACTCCCAAATCACCTTCTTCCTTGAGCCTTCTCTAAATTAAAACCCTTCTATGAGTTCTCGGATTTAGAACCTTCATCATCTTCAACATCCCCCTCAAATGATAGGGGAGGAAGGGGAGGAATCAAACAGGAGTTTACATCGTTGATGAAGAAAAGAAGGTGTAAACAATGGTTCGGTAAATATGCCAATCAAATTATCTTTACCAAAAATAAAATGAATACATAAATCTCTGTGCAAAACCTTCTCACGCACATAGTGATAATCCACCTCAATATGTTTTGTATGGGAATGAAAAACTGGATTAGAAGACAAGGC
Source organism: Quercus dentata (assembly GCA_028216015.1). Classification (NCBI taxonomy): domain Eukaryota; kingdom Viridiplantae; phylum Streptophyta; class Magnoliopsida; order Fagales; family Fagaceae; genus Quercus; species Quercus dentata. Next base: position 17,262,853 of record CP116448.1, read on the forward strand.
AATAGCAGAGACATTGTCACACCAAATAATAGGGACATGAAAGAGAAAGATTCACAATTCTTTGAACAAGATGCGAAGCCAAGAGATTTCTGCAATGGTGGCCAAGGCGTGATATTCAGCCTCGGTAGAAGAGCGATACACGAGTTGCTTGCTACTTTGCAAACCAAAAAATAAGGCATGGACCAAGAAAAACAAGAAGACCAGTGGTGGAACGATAGTCAGTGGGATTAGTAGCCCGATCTACATTTGAAAATGTAATGAAAGTCAAAGGGCCAGGAGTGAAGGAGATTCCATGATGTAAAGTACCATGAATATATCTAAGAACCCATTTTGCAGCCTCCAAATGAGTGGATATAGGCTTGCTCATGAATTGGCACAATTGATGGACACTAAATGCAAGGTCAGGTCTAGTGAAGGTCAAGTATTGAAATGCCCCAACCATGCTTCTATACTCGGTGAGATCAGAAAGAGAGACACCATCATGAAGAAGTAATCGAGTAAATGGACAACATGGAGTCTTAGTAGGCTTAGAGTTCTTCATGTGGAACCTGTGAAGAACATCGAGGCATACTTAGATTGAGTGAGAGTGAGGCCAAATTAAGTCCTAGTGATCGGGTTCTCTACATTATGCCTAACACTAGTCTATTTGGTCTTAGAGGTATACTTGGGAGTGAGAGTAAGGCCAAATTAAGTCATCTCCTTCATCTTGGGTTCTCTACATTATTTTTGGGCATCAAGATCACTAGGATACTTGCTTGTTGATGGACTAAGTGAGAGTGAGGCCAAATTAAGGAGATGAAAGGTAAACCTCTCAAACCAAGCCTTTGGTGCCTACTTGAGAACAAAGAGAGATTTATGTAGTTTATACACATAGGATGGATGATCAGCATCTACATACCCAAGAGGTTGCTGCATATAGACCTCCTCCTTAAGGTGTCCATGTAAAAAAGCATTAGACACTTCCACTGCCTTAAAGGCTAATTACAACTAACTCGCAACAAAGAAGAACAAGTTTGATAGTGGCTGGCTTAATGATAGGACTGAAGGTCTTAGAATAGTTAATACCTGCCTATTGATGGAACCCTTTAGCCACAAGCCTTACTTTGTAACGAACAATGGTGCCATCACTATTTAGCTTAAGCTTGAAAACCCACTTACATCCAACCAAATTGGCATGAGGAGGAGCTGGAACCAAAGTCCAAGTATCTTTTCGTAAGACTTGACATTCAACATCCATGGCTTCACACCATTTAGGATATTCAAAGGCTATTTTATATGTGGGAGGTTATGTGTAGGTGTAATCTAGGAGTGGCTTATAGCATAAACTGGAGTTAGGCTTAATAATGTCACTCTTGGACCAAGTCTACATGGGGTGCAAAATAGGAGCAACAAGGGCAGGAATCGAAGATGGAATTGGGACGAGAGAGGAAGCCTCTGGCAAAGGTTCAATGGCCGTGGATGGAGATATAAGATGAGGCCGAGATGGATTAGCAGGTATAAAGGTAGAAGGCAATGGTGTGCGAGAATCTGGAAGTGGAGGTGTAGATTGAGTGATAGAGGAATTGGAAGGAACTAATGAAGTGGTTGGAGATGTGTAAGGACCCAAGAGTGATAGTTGATTGGAGAGTGAAGGTAAAGAAGATTAGACAAGCAAAGAGAATTAGATAACACTGAAGTTGGAGAAGAGAAAGAGGGAAGTGACTTGCTAAGAGTAGGGAAAGGAAACTTAGTCTCATTGAATAAGACATGCCTTGAAGTGTGTAAAAGTTGAGTCCGAACATCAAGGCAGAGATATCCCTTAGAAGTGGATGAATAACCTAAGAAGAAACACTCTTTAGTTCTTGGTTCAAGCTTGTGATTGGAGTAAGATCTAAGGTAGGGATAGCAAGCATAGCCAAAAACCTTGATTGTGACAAATTTGAGTGAGATGAGTAAAGCTTGAACCAAGGCAAGACAAAACTTAGGACAAAGGTGGGTAGTAAATTGATGAGATAAACCGCTATGAGAGCGACATAGGACTAGTAGGTAGTGGACATAGAAGCTTGAGATAACATGGTTATAGTAGTTTCAATAAGATGTCTATGTTTTCTCTCAACAAGGTCATTTTGTTGTGGGGTATAAGGACAAGATAGTTGATAAGTAATGCCATATTGTTGAAGGTAGGATTTAAAGGCAGAAGAAGTATACTCTCCTCCACCATTAGACCTTAATGTCTTGATTTTGAAGGAAAAGCGTGTTTCAATCCTGGCTTTAAACAACATAAACTTGGAAAAGACCTCGATTTTTGACTTAAGAAGATAAATCCAAGTGAAACATATGAAGTGATCTATAAAAAAGCACATAATATCTAAAGCCATCAACAAATTGCACAAAAGGCGGGACCCCAAACATCAGAATGTATCAATTCAAAAGAAGATGATGCAAGAAACTAAGACTTAGGAAAAAGGAAGATTATGCATTTTTCCATATAAGCAGTGAGTAAATGAGTGAGATACATCAATACATTTATTTAGAACAGATTTGAAATGAGGAAAAAGAAGTTTGAGAACTTGATCATTAGGGTGACCAAGTCTCATTTGCCAAAGTGTTTTATTGAAATCGCTGGACTTAGCAACATTGTTACAGACCTTGGAAGACAAAGTTAGCTAAGAAGCCTTATGAGGATAGGTGGGGTAAATTCCATCTTCACTCTTGCCCTGGTAGAAAGCTTTCCCCATGGCCAAAGCCTGAATTGAAAGGATATTTTCATCAAAATAACACCAACACTTGTTATCATGAAAAATTTTGTGAAGAAGCAAGATTGGAAGAAATGGATGGAACTCTAAGAAAATTGTTAAGATGAAGAGTTGAGTATGAAGAAAGGATAAGTGTTTTACCTATGTGAGTGATTGGTAGATTCTGCCCATTGTCAAGTGAGGTATGTATAGGTGTTTTTGAGGAAAAAAAAAAAAAAGTAACTTTTTTGACAGGAACAATAAAATGTAATTAATTATTTATTCTCTCTCTTTCCTCTTCTTCCCATCTCTTTCCTTTGCAAGTCCAAGCTAGCTTGAACAATTCACTAAACATTGCAAACCCAACTGAATCAAAGCCAAGAAAAGCCAAATTGCTATTCTATCCAACTAAATCACTGGTCATCCAACCCAAAAAAAAAAAAAAAAGCGAGAGAAACCCATCAACTAGGATATTTACCCAAAAAAAAAAAAAAAAAGAAGAAGAAGAAGAAGAAGAAGAAGACAGGGTGCAAGAGAGAGAGAGAGAGAGAAAAAAAATATAAAAAATAAAGAAATAAAGAAAAGAAGAAGAGAGAGTGGCTGCATACAAGAGCAAGAGGAAAAGAAAAAGAAAAAAGAAAGAAGAAAGATAAAGAATAACTTGTAAGAGAGAAAAAAATAAAAAATAAAAGTATGTAGAGAGAAAGAAAATAGGTTAGGTATTGTCAAATCTGTGGGTCCCACACTTTTCTAAATATTTACAAAATTAAGTGCTATTAAGCAATGTTATTTGAAAACTGAAAATTGGTAAGAAGAGTTTTCTAAAATCAATGTTTAAATACCCTAAAATGAGAAACGTAACTCAAACACTCCTAAATAAAATCCCCTATTAAACACGTTTTTTTTTTTTTTGGCCTACGATTTTCATTATTAAAATCCCTATTAAAAGCGTTTTTTTTTTTTTGGGCCCACAGTTTTGAGTGTTTAAACACTGAAAACTATCGTTTGGAATCCTTTACCAAACAAGCCCAAAGGGTTGCAATGATAGAACCAGGATTCTTCGCATGATGTAAGAAGAATTGATGTGATTCATCGATGGTGATGCTGGAAGATGTTGAGGCAGCAGAAGCCATTAATGACTTTGAGAAAAGCTTTAAGCTTTGAGAATTAAAAACCCTAAAATTCTTAGAGCATTCTCATCAAGGATTTCAAAAATTTAGCATCTCAAAAACCTATTTTATCAATTTTAACAACTCACTTTACAATATATCCAATATCAAAGGTTTTATATTTTTACCACTTCATTAAAATAGTATTTTTTTAGTATTTTTTTAATTCTCAATCTCATCTTTTCCACTACCAATAAACCCACCGCCACTACCAACACCCACCGCCACCACCACCCACACCCACAACCACAGCCACACCTGCCACCACCACCCACAACCTCAACCCCCAAACCCAAAAATTTTAAAAAAAAAAAAAAAAAATCAAGATCCAAAATCAAATCAAACTCAAATCCACACCCACACCCACTGCCACCAACCACCACCACCACAGCCACAACCATAACCATAACCATCACCGCCACCATAACCACAAACCCAAAACCACAACAAGATCCACCGCCAAACCACTACCCATCGTAAAATTGAAACCCAAGCCACCACCCATGTAAAGTTGTGATTTCCAACTATATTGTGTTGGCTTTAATTTCAATGCCAAATTTGATTGTAATTTCTTCAATCATTTTCCCCGTATGTATGTGGGCTTATTTGTAAGGGATGAGTGTGAGAAATCGATGAAGAATCAAGTTTCAAAAGTTGAATCAGGTGGATTTCGCGACTGGCTCATGAGTAGCTCACAAGAAGCAACCCGCGAAAAGGCCACGTGTGGAGCACATGACCTGGAAGACGAAGAGTCGTGCAGTCGTGTCTTTTCACGACTGTCTCATGGGAAGGGCCAACCCGTGAAGAACTTGCGAAAGTCTATTTTTGGCAAAAAGTTGTGTTTTACTTTACCTTTTCTTTACCCATACTATATATACCCTCATTACCCACGAATTATAAGGTGTGCTTTTCAGAGAGAAAAATCTTAGAAAATACACTTGAAAGTTAGAGATTGTTATATCCACAATCATCTACACATTCCCTTGTGGTTTACCTCAACTCCTACTTCTCCATCTCTAGATCTTTGAGAGGTCGCTAGTCTAAAAATTTAACACACCTGTTCAAAGTGTAAAGTGAGATTTTGGTCTGCAAGGAAGCATTGGACGGAGCCATTCATTGGTGAATGCAATCGGGCTGAATTGCGAGGATCCGAAAAGCTAGAGAAGACAAGACTCGAGAAGTCAATTGGTAGTAGGAGCTTGGAGGGCTCAAGTACATGGGGTAGACTAGGCTTGGAGGGTCTTTTGTTATTCATGTACTCCAACTTTATTCTCTAGTGGATCAATTTCGACTTAGAGGGTCGTAGAGAGGTTTTTTCGCCGAGTTCTTTGGTTTTCTCTTCGATAACACGTCTTAGTGTTATCTTGTGTAGCATCTCTCTTCCCTACTCTAACCTTTCTTTTTATTGTTGATGATTGATGAATATGGCTTATAGTAGTGTTATCGGTTCATTGTGCTTATTTACTCTTATTCCACACTTAGTCTAAGTTATAGTAAAAGCAATCTAGCCATAATTTTTAATTGGGGGTCCGAACAAGCTCCTATGTTTTAACACAAATCTGAGCTTTCAATTGATATCGTGGGGGTACACTTGTTGGATTTCAATATCTGATTGTGATCCTAGACCCCGAGTGAATGGATAGATCTCAATCTCTTAATGCACCTCCATATTTTGATGGGAGTAATTATGCTTTTGGAAAGTACATATGCATGCTTTTCATTGTGCTATTGATGAGACAATGTAGGCTTCTATTGAGAATGGATACGTAAGACCCACAACAACCAAATCTGAATGGGATAAGGCTACTCTTGCTTTAGCAAACACCAATAGCAAAGCTATTAATGCTATTTTCTATGGTATTTCTACTGATGAGTTTCTCAGGATTTTGCATGTAAAGACCGCTAAAGAGGCGTGGACCATTCTTGAGACAACCTACAAAGATACCAAGAAGGTCAAGGACACCAAGCTTCAAAAGCTTACTACTCGGTTCAAGGAAGTAAAGATAAGCGACGATGAGTCATTCGATTCCTTTTATGGGAGACTCAACGAGATAGTGATTGCCAAGCTCAATCTTGGGGAGAAGATTAAAGACGCCAAGGTGGTGAGAAAGATCTTGAGATCCTTACTCGAAAGCTTTTGGGCTAAGGTCATAGCCATAGAGAAGAGCGAAGATTTGGATGAGATAAAGATTCAAGAACTCATTGGATCTCTCCAAACCTATGAGCTCGAACTGCCTTCTCACAAGTCCGCAAATCACTTGCTTTCAAAACTATAAATGAGAGAATGGGTGATTCCTCCGATTAAGATGATGTAGAGAAGGAGGTGATGTTTCTAACAAAGAACTTCCGAAAATTTCTCAAGATGAAGAACAATGGGAAGTCGTTTGGCAAAGAAAAGTTTTCATCCTCCAAAGATGACAAAAGGAGTTCAAGAAGAAAGATAGGAAAGACTCATCTTCAACTCAAGGAATCGTGTGTTATGAGTGCAACGGTCACGACACCTAAAGAAAGAATGTCCAAACTATTTGAGAGGAAAGGGTAAAGTGCTCGCTACCACCCTTAGTGACTCGAAGAGCTTAAACTCCGATGCAGAATGAGAATGTGATAGTGAGGGAAACTATTTAGCCTTCATGGCAATTACCACTATTGATTCTAGAGATGTGGTGAGTGACTTGGTTGATGTGCTAGGTGTATATTCTGAATGTGAAGAAGTTGATGAATCGGAAGATGAGGATGTGTACCTCAAAGAAGGAGAGAAGAACCTTCAAGAAGTGTATGATTCATTGCTTGAAGATTATGGCAAATATGTCAAAGTTGCAAAGAATGATGTTAAAAAGATGAAGAAAGTTGAAGAGGAGCATAGGTCCACACTCGTGCAACTTAAGGATGCGAAATGTGAAGTTGAAGAGTTAAAGGAAGAATTGTTGAATGCTTACTCTAAAATCAAGTTCCTTGAACTTTAAATAATCCAAGCAAATGTCAAAGTGGAGCACATCTCTACCAAGAGACTTAACAATGTGCTCTCTTCTCAAAAACATTCAAATGACAAGACCAGTCTAGGCTACACGGTGAAGGAAGCTCAAACAACGAACCCAAGAAGGAAGTGAGGTTCATGTTGACCAAAAATGTAAAGAAGCCCAAGGGAGAAAAGCCCAAAGTGGAGAAGCCCAAGGTTGAGACCCCTGTTATTGCAAAAAGAACCGTTGGTGCAAAACCAAAGGAAAAAGGGAAGTCATTACCCAAAAGTCAAAGGGGACCTCAAGTAAAGCATTTTTGTCATCATTGTGGCATGTGAGGGCACACAAGACCAAATTGCTTCAAGCTTCAAGCTCTTAAGAGGGCTAACTCTCCGCTGCAACCAAGATAACTCAAGAAGAATCTCAAGGAAACCAAGCTAAAGGAGAAAATGAGAGACAACTCATTGGAGATGTTGAAGAACATTTCATCATACCTTGCTAACTTCATCTTGAGGTTTGAGAGCTATGTTGGTCCCCTCTGTCTAAAGATCTCATCCAATACACTTGTACAAAGTGTGAGTGAAGAAGGTTAATCATGGATGATCACTCACTATGCCTATGCATTAATACTTCCAATGTATTAGGTTATAGTTTCATACATCATGACATATGGGATCTTCTTATGTCATTGCTTCCATTATAGCATGTTTCTTTTGTAGGTCTTTGTTTGTGTACCTTGTTTTTGTTAATCTTACCTTATTGCTTTGTTTTTAGTGTGTTGAAAAATTCAAAAACCTATAAAAATGAAAAATCTCAAAAAAATTTGATCGCTTATGTTATGCATATCACATGTTGAGTTTGGCCTAGTACCTCCATACTAATAGCGTAGTGCATTTACAAGCTTAGCTTATTATGTATGCATAATTTTTTAAGTGTGAGTTACATCTAGAAATCAAGGTTTGATTGTTGTAAATAGATCTTCAAGCTTGTCATTAATGATTAGTTAATAGTCTTGTTTGATCTTGATACATGCATAGACTTGTGCCTATATATCTCCTCACATTTTTTTTTTCTTTTTCAAACAGCTCTAAAAATGTCAATTTTTAAAAAGGGAAAGATCTGAAAAAACCCTACTTCAAAAACTAGTTTGATTAGGAAAATGTGGAGCAAATATGTATTAAAATGTATGGTGCCAAAGCCAAAAGCTTATTTGTCAAAGAAATATCAAAAAATTCATGGCATTGTTTCTCAAAAATTTGAGTTGTTTTGATCAAAAGCATGAAAAATGAAAGCCAAATGAAAAGCATTCAATCATATGTAAACACATTGATGAGGGTCATATATGTTCATTTCTACAAGTGAGAAAGTTCACTTGACTTGCTAGTTGTGTATGACTTGATTGGATTGATCATTGAAACTCTGTACTAGACTATGGACTAGTTCATACTTGATCCACACACACAACACACAAGTTTAATGTTCAATGAATGCCTATTTCATTTATGTGATTGTATGTGTTCAAATGTGATACGTGTTTACTCAGTTAATTACGTGATGATCAAACCCAAAAAGATTTTTGAGTATTTTATATGTTTTTGAAAGTGTTTTTATATAGCATGTTTGTGTTATGAGTTTTTCCAAAAAGCCAATTTTTTGTTGAAAAACTCCTTTAGATGCATTTTCGCAAGTAAGTCGTGAGTAAGAACTTACCCGCAAAAAATGAGGATGCTATTTTTATTTCTTCAAAATTTTACACAGAGTTTCACGACTCCTTCGAGAGAAGTACCTTCCTGCGAAACATGTCCTGTGCTTTTGAGGCCATTTCGTGAGTAACTTCACAAGTCCCTTACCCACAAAATAAACGGATTTTCAGTTTTAAAGGCCAAATAGTGTTAGTTTTTTTCACATCTTATGTTTTGCCTCTTTCGTGCCTCTCTTAACCCAAAACACATTTTTCTCCAAAACTCAACCAAATCATAAGGGTTTTCATCTCTAAGATTCATCTAAGGTATGTTTTAACATCTTTTCTATTTTGAATCCTTAGATTAAGCCTTAGATTCTAGTATTTCTAAGGTTGGGTTATTTTTGAAAGGGGTTGGGAGAAACTTAATTTCTTGTAAAAATTTTTAATTTTCTTGATTAGGTTGTGTCCCATTGTGTTTGTTTGTGTTTGTATTGGCCCCAAGTGGCATTTTAACATATATTTAGGCAAGTTTTCCACATGTTCATGCATTGCTTCATATGTAAGTGGTTTGTGTGCACTCTAAGTGTTTGACAAAATGCATAAATGACATTTTCTCGTTTTTTGGACTTTGATGAGTACCAATTTTGGGGATTACTATGTTTTTACATGTTTAACACATTTTAAATATTAGTTGTGTTTTGCACACTTTTCCCCATGAGTGTCTTGTCATGCATTACTCATGCATCTTACATGCACATCGCAAGCACACTTAACGCACACTTGACGCACAAACTCAATCACTTGATACGTTTTGCGTTTCACTCATGTTAGATAAGTCTTGTTAGACCTTTAGCACTTAAAACATGATCTAGTGACTTTGTGTGCTTGTCTTTATATTTTTTGGGACTATTTTGTTTATTTTTTGGACTAACTTGTATCTAATCAAGTTTGTTTCCATGTTTGTGTTTGTTTTTGCTTGTCTGTGTGGTTCTTCATTTTGCAAGATGTCTCGATGTTCCTCTCGAGGAAAAGAATAGGTGATTGATCTCACATCATCTCCACGTATCAAAAAGGACCTGTCAATCATCCAGTGACTTTGACAACAAGAGATTCAAGACTCTCTTGGATTCTCAATCTTTCACCAACATCTTCAAGAGTGCACCTACTATGGTGGAGTGGGTTGTGAGATTTGACACTCTAGGATCCACCTTTATCCCTAAGATATTTGTAGATAAGGATTGTTAAGCTTGTTTGGTAACTTTGAGGATCCTATTGACAAATTGGATATATTGAACGCTTGGTTCACGGAGTTTAACAAACTTGCTCTACAATGTATGCTTCCCTTTTTGAATGTCATAGTAATACAAAAAGTCGATAACCAAATAATAGAAAAGACTGAAATCTTTGTAGTTTTTTTTTTTTTTTTTTTTTAAGGGCTTTAAAATTTGGCTTCCATTTTCATTTTCTAGTCAATTAGAGAAGCCAACCACAATTTCTTTCTTCAGAGGAACACAAATATATCAAACCTAGAGTCAATCTACTATGATTCCATAGTACTCTAACAAAGATGATTCCAAAGGTTTCTATGGAACAAAAATGATGTAAGTGATCTTCTTTGACCTTTGCGAAACAAGACAGACCACAAAAACACCAATGTAGCAAGCATCATAGTACTAATAACTAAAGAGCCAAAACCATAGCAATACTAAGCATGTTTTCATAATTCAAAATATCCAAAAATGATAGTAGACATTAGATAATAAGTCAATAATCAAACAATTCAAACATCTCAGAAGAGATGTACCCTACTTGTCTACCCTTAACTACCCAATCTTAATATCTTACTCTGAAGATCAACACTTAGAGTCTACAAAATCATAACATTTGCTCTGATACCACAACTATCACGCCCCAAACCCGATACCCGGATTTATGACTATGACCGGCATGCTAATATCAAGCTTAAGCCCGATATTAACAAGAACCAACTTAACTTTTTCCAAGACTTTACAAAAAGCTTCCCTCTTTCTTTTCATTCTTGTTTCTTTACTTAAATGATATAACTTTTCACTTGATATTGAGCATCCGCATTGTACCTCAAAGAATAATACAATCCACCGATTATTCAAATTCTAAATTTCACGTAATACATCTCTTAATACTTTAAGGTACACACTTTCATTATATCCTAAAATACACCATACTACAAATCCAAACATCAAATTGCTAATTTAGGATCTATACATATAAAACTAAAACTAGCTCATTCCAAAACTTGACTAAGGCTTCCCTCCCTTCCAAAATAAAACATGTTGACTAAAAAGAGTGGAAGGGGTGAGCTACTGAGCTCAATAAAAAGGCAAGATATATGAGAATTTAATAAGAATGCATGTAAAACAATTCATTTCATTCTATAAATATTCAAATAGGAGAACATCTTTTCATGCATAGTATTTTATACTATTCATAATAATAACTTATATGCTTTCCATAGAAAATAATTGTTCTTCTTTTTTTCTTATCAAGTTAATATTAACAAAACCTTTTAGATTAAACTTTTCATTTCCTACAAAGTCACCATATGTATATTCTTCTCATTACAAAATAATCATTTTTAACTTAAATCAGATAATCGACAACTTTGTATTAAACTAGAAACATCTTGACCCAATAAGAAAACCTTTCTTTATAAACCTCTTCCCGAAAAATATTATAACTTTCATAGTTATAAAACTTAACATTTCGTAAAAAAATAGGTATCTGATAACTTTTATACATAAACTTGTACTTTCATCAAAAGATTTATCTTTATAGCACATTAGAAATTCAGAAACTTTTATCTTTAATGAACAACTTTTCTTTTCATCAAAAACTTCTTCTTGCCATGAGAGTTTTACTTTTCACAATGCATTTAAACAAAATAATTCTCTCATGATTAATAACATAACATAACTGTTCATAAATAACTTATTGGTTAATCCATATGCGATAAGTCTGTCACGGAGAAGGCCTCATCACATTTGGGTGACCTCGTGTGCATGATATTGTCCTCTTTGAGAGGCTTGATGGCACATCTCCTCAAGGTTTTATTCCTCCCCATAGTCCGTATACATTGGGGAAAAGGCCTTATTCAGATTAGAGTTACGGGCAACCTCATTTCCTCTATTTTAAATGGCCTAGAGTTATGGGGCAGCCCCATTTCCTCTACTTTAAATGGCCAAACAGATAACATTTTTCCATGGAAAGCTAGTAATTAACCCCTACTAGCCAAGTTTAGACCACCAGAGGACATAACCTAAAAACATTTCACACTTTACATCATACTTTGAAATTTCTTATTTTGCATAACATTTCATAACAATAGCATTTTCATTCTTTTCTTTAAACATCATGTTCGTGGAATCAATAATAGCATCAATATGTTTAAATCATGTACATAAGTTTTCGAAAACTCACAAACATATCTTTGTCAGAATAATGATTATATGCCATATCTCTAATCAAAAACATTTTAATGTATAATATACTTTAAAATAATCTCATGACTTACCAAATGCCCATATACTTATCCCTTACCCAGCGAGAGGAATCGAGAGCCTACGATCGCGGAGCTTAAACACTGGGAACTGGTAACACCTAAACCAAATATCAAATCTTATTACTTACTATTAATTATTCCTTATCATAAACTTACACATTCATCTCAAAACCTATCTCTTAAAGTCAAGGAAGTCCTAATCCCACCTCAAAGAGGTTCCCACAAATACAAAATACATTCATCAGACAACATGATGTACTAAATCATAGAAAAACCAATTCATAAAATTTATATATGATTCTCACATACCAAAGGATGAGAATATTAAATTATAGCTCAAAAAATTCACCCTAACTTAATAATTAAATCCACAAAGTCAAGTGTAGCATATGTTGTTCACTGCTCATTTCAGCAGCACATGCTCCATTTGTAAAATACAAACGGGCTATCCACACACATCTAATTTTCATGAAATTTTACATAACTACTCCCTGAATGTCCAGTATAAAATATAAAAATTTCGGAGTCAAAGAATAAACCCATGATTTACTAAAAATCACACAAGACAAAAATACTCAAATCTGTCCTGACAGAATTTCTTGCAAATTAAAAATTAAACCATTATTTTTATATTCATCCAAATTTTGTGAGACCACTTCCGTAACAACCATGTATGTCTTAGAATTCATAAAAACTACTTCTAGCATCCTAATTCATAGAATATGATTTAATACATATTTTTCTTGTTGTAAACATCAAATCTGTCACAGAGACAGCTTCAGTACATATTCTTAAAAAATCATCAACAAATAGCAATAGGCCTTAATTTCATTTGGGTATTTTTATACCTATAAAAACATACTAAAATATGTTATTAAACATTCAATAAACCATAATATCATCAAACCTTCAAATCACTAAAACAGAATCATAATTCAGCCCATAAAATCAGGATAGAGGTTAAAGAAGTAGAAATAAACAAATGAAGTTTTGATTACTTACCCCCACAATTTGAAGCTGAAATTTTAGTGTTAACCCTTTAATTTCTTCTTTAGAGAGGGATATTTTTGTTTTTGGTGAGAGAGGGAGGCTGCCATGTAAGAAGAGGTGAAGAAAGAAACAAAGAACAAGGAAAAGAGTAGGGAAGAGGGGCTGGACTTTCTGTCTAGTGCAGTCAAGAAAATGAGAAAAGGGGAAGACTTTTGGGGCAGCAAAAGGGGATAAAAGATGGGGACTTTGGGTGGAATACGAGTGGAGCTTAGGAAAAATCTCACCACCCACTTTTCCAATTTTCTTGCATTCACACTCACACCTTTCTACAAAATAATTTCTTGCATTCACATTCACTCACACTTTCTACAAAAATAATATCACTTTGCATATACATACATACATATATACATATATATATATATATATTTATATATATCCTTACCTTTATAAAGTTATATCCATCACATTAAAAGAGCATATATGTTCTATAATATCACAATATCAAAGCTTCATGCACTTATTAAGATAATAACATGCATATAAACTCATAAAATTAATTATGAAATTAGGTTCGGGTGTTACAGAACCTTTAGCTATTCATGCCAAAAAGAGGGAGAGCACTTAATGTGAATAGTTTTGACTATAGCATATAGTAATGGGGAGAGCATCACATGAAAAGGAGGTGTGCATATTGAAAGGGGGAGATCAGTGGGCTCAAAAGGAGGAAGCTAACCTACATCCACACACACTTTTGGATAGTCTAACCATTGTTTGGCTAGTCTAGTTTACTTTATGCTTTTATAGCTTTTGATGTTTTACAGTACTTGGTTTTCTTTAGTGCTTTTTTGTATCTTGGTTTTATAGCCGTTTCTTGATGCTTTTTTGTTTTCTATTGCTTATAGCTTTAGTTTTTTCTTTAATGTATCATGTGTTTGTTGGACATGCAATTGATTCTAGAATTGCTCTTAATTGCATTGTGTGTCCGGATGATCATTTACTTGATAAATGTTCATTTTGGTCATTTCTTAATGACTGTTTATGTTTGACCAAGTTATGCTTAACATCATATATCTCTTTTGGTATCTTGATCGCACTTTACTTATTCTTATACGTGCCTTGTGTTCTACTTGTCTTGAGCTTAATGAAGTTTTGTTGTTATGTGCAAGTGTTTCAAGATACAGCTGTATATGGTGTAAGTGCTTCATGGTTTTAGAGTTAGGCGTGAGTGAGTTTTGCCTATGTTCCCTCACATTTAAATTTAGACTCTGTTTAGGGTTTTGTCACAAAATAGCCAAAGGGGAGATTATAGAGTTGTGATTTCCAACTATATTGTGTTGCCTTTAATTTTGTGCCAAATTTTATTGTAATTTCTTCAATCATTTTCCCTATAAATATGTGGGTTTATTTGTAAGGAATGAGTGTGAAAGATCGGGTGAAGAATCAAACTTCAAAAAGCTGAATCAGTGGATTTTGCAGCGGCTCACGAGTAGCTCGCGAGAAGCAAGCCCACAAAAGGCCATGTGTGGAGCACATGACTAGAAGACGAAGAGTTGTGCCAGGATGTCTTCTTCGCGACTATCTTATGGGAAGGGCCAACCTACGAAAGACTCTTAAAAGTTTTTGTTTGACAAAAAGTTGTGTTTTGCTTTACCTTTTATTTGCTCACACTATATATACCCTCATTACCCTATTGTAAGGTGTGCTTTTCAAATAGAAAACCCTAGAAAATACACTTGAGGGTTAGAAATTGTTATACCCACAATCATCTACACATTTCCTTATGATTTTCCTTAACTCCTACCTCTCTATCTCTAGATCTTTAAGAGGTCGCTAGCCCAAACACTTAATACATCCATTTTGAGTGTAAAGTGAGATTTAATACATCCATTTTGAGTGTAAAGTGAGATTTTGGTGCTACTTAGAAGTATTAGAAAGAGTCATTCATTGGCGGATGCAATCGAGCTAAATTACGGGATCCGGGAAAGTTAGAAGACAAGACTCCGAGAAGTTAGTTGGTAGCAAGAGCTTGGAGAACTCAAGTACATGGGGTAGATTAGATTTGAAGGGTCTTTTGTTATTTGTGTACTCCAAATTTATTCACTAGTGGATTGATTTTGACATGGAGGGTTGCGGAAGGTTCTTTTCTGAGTTCTTGATTTCCTCTTGATAACACATCTTAGTGTTATCTTGTATTTGCGTCTCTCTTTCCTACTCTTTAAGCTTTCTTTTTATTGTTGATGATGGATGAATATGGTTTAGGGTAGGGTTATCAATTCATTGCGCTTATTTACTCTTGTTCCACACTTAGTCTAAGTTAGAGTAAAAGCAATCTAGCCGTAATTTTTAATTGGGGGTTTGAACAAGCTCTTGTATTTTTAACACAAATCCAAGCTTTCAACCTAAAACCCAGCACAAAGCTGGATCTAAACCCACCACAAAACTGCAGCCAAAACCCACCTCAGCCTCTCCAATGACCACCACCCCAACAGCCTGCCTCTCTAATCCCAACCCTAGCCAAGAACACCAACCCACGCCAACTCAAGAATGATGCCTCAATAATGCCGACTCAACCCGATTTGAGGCGTCGACTCAACCCAATCTAAATGTCAACTCTAGCTTGAGTTTTGGGTTCGGACATAGAGAGAAGAAAGAGCTTGGGTTGAGGAGAACCAACATGAGAGCAAAGAGAGTAAAAATGCGGGTGAGAAAGAGAATGGGAGAGGCACATGTGGGGATTAAAAATATAATATTTGGTTTTGACACTCATCTATAGTGCTTTGAGTGTCAAAAATTTAACATTTACCTTCTTTAATGGAGCACATTTTTTTGTGCTTAGGCTCTAAAAATAGCATATCAAAGCATTTATAACCTTTGATGAGAATGCTCTAAAGGAAAAGAGGAATTTGCTCTAATACCATATTAGAATCTAGAGAGGAAACAAAGATTGTAACTGCATTGAATGAATAATTGATATAGATTGGTTCCAATATATATGGAACTAACTAACTATAGGAAAGCAGACAGAATAACAGAAAACTAACATCCCCACTACTAATATTACAGCTGTCATCTACTCGCACGCTTGGCACATGACACGTGCATTAGCGCTTAATGTTCTTATGCAATATGTTACATATATTTTATTATCATACGATTTGTAGCTTAATTATTGTTATTAAACTGTCTTCTTTCATCTCTTGCTCTGTCTTCTTCTTCTGTTCTGACTTCTTCTTTTTTTCTTTTTCTTTTTTGAGAAGGTGACTTCTTCTTCTTAATAGCAGTAACTGAACTACTTTGGTAATATATGAAACCTTAATTACAAAAAAAAAACCATATTTAGAAAACAGAAGGTTTTAAACATGAAATATCATCATGTAGAAGAAGAAAAAGCCATATTTAGTAAAGAAAGGTTTTTAACATGAGATGTCATCACGTAGTACTTATTCATCGTATACTGGCAGCTGATGAGGATAGGCAACAAGGTTGAATATTCATGGTACACATACTGGACAGCGGCGCCTCTGGAATTCTGGTGTTGCTCACACCTCTCATTTCCTCAAAACCGCCTGATTGAACAACGCAGTGAAGCAGAAACAAGCAGCAGACCATAAGAAATATAAGTGGAGAACCGTCAAGTCGTGAATGGGAAAAACTAGATGCTGGCAACGTCACTACAATTGCAGTTGAGATCGCAGATGTGACCGCAAACTGACACATATATATTATCAACTGAGTGATTGAGTCTAGCTTCAACTATAAGATTGAGATAAAATAAGCAAGGTGGAAGTGGGGAAGCGTATGGTTATAGGATGAGTATCATAAGGATTAATTAAACCCTTGTTCAAATGCTTCAATTGTATAAAGGACATAAATAGAGGGATCACAGATGCAAAGATGGCATGTCGTGTGGCTGTGGGGAATGGCCTAGGCAATGAGCTTCTTTGGTGGAGATGTGATGGTAGAGACATTCCAAAAGGTTGCTACTATATTGTGATTTGTGAGTGCACAACACATAGAAGAGAGAATATATATATATATATATATATATATATATATTGAACTTCTAAATAGTATTATGGGTATGGCCAGTGAGAAAAAGAGAGTGAGATATGGGGCCATATATAAACCTGACCTTTGAAGATTTACGAAAATTGGAAAAAAATATAAAAAATTAGTAATTACATAATGATGATAGAGAAATTAAAAATTATATTATCAATTTTTACAAACTGAATTAATCACAAAAATAATCTCACTTTTGCATTTTTTTTATAAAAATATTTATTTATTATATTAATGAAGTGAAACCAATCGCATTTAAAAAAAAAATTGAGATAGAAAACTGCTTTAGCCAAATCTAATCTCAGTATATATAAATAAATATATATATATATATATATATATGTGTGTGTGTGTGTGAAGCTCCTCTTAAGTGGACTGTAGGAAACTATCATATTAAAAGTGCTGTACAGATATACAATCACATTTTTTTATATACAAGATAAAAATTATACTTTAACTTAATCTAGTGTATATGTGTGTAAGCTCTTTTCTAAAAACTTGAATCTTAATATTTGCCTCCTTATACTACACAAGAACTTATACTTGTAAGAGTATTGATCATGATACACCAAAGATGTGCAGACATTTTAGTAAGTCTTTTATTGTAAACTTTGCAACAGTTTTAACACCTTTCTTAATTATAGCATGTATGTATTGTTTCTTCAATTTATTGAAGTCTGTTTTTGTTGTTATAAAGTTTACAATAAAAGTATGTGTATATACACACACAATATATATATATATATATATATATATATATATATATATATATATGCCATTCCTTTTTATGGATAATTGTGAATTCAAGAAAGGGCAGATGGCCTTCTTAGTGTGTATAGAAGAACTTATTTTGCAGGTGTATTTAATTAAATTTTTTAAGCTAATAACATTTTAAAAGATTATATATTAAAACTGTACATCTGGAAAAGAAAAAGAAAAATAAAAATAAATACATCCAAAAAGAAACCTCTTAACCCTGGTTGGACAACGTAGGATCCTGTGAAAAGGAATGGACATGAGTTTGAATTTACTTTCATAGTAAGGAGCTGGGGCCCGATATTAATTTGGAGTACATTGACAATGACGTTTTCCAATTCGATATTAATTTGGAGTACATTGACAATGACGTTTTCCAATTCTGAAACTAGTTT